>CM035416.1:128493211-128525711 GCA_020310875.1 Ceratopteris richardii | reverse complement strand
GTTGTAAGTACCCAAGGAGTAGGTGCATAAGTCATTTGTTGTCGATGTCTATCAAAAGCTGGCCATAACTTTGGTTTGAATTTTTGATCTTTCAAATCATTCCTTGATGTTGTGGTATCTTTTAGTCCAAGAAGATGCTGCCATAGTGAATAACCAATATTTTTGAATATATGCATAGGATCAAGACGATGACATACTTTTAACTCTTTCCAATACTCCAAAGAATACCATATTGATATGTTCTCTGTGAGTGCCAATTTTCCTTTACCTCTCTTCACATACTCATTATCTAAATCATCACTGAAGATTTCTGATTCTGGATCTATCAGAGGTCCATCTGTCCATTTTTTATACCAATCCATAGGCATCATAGGTTTTGGACACTGACCTGTTTCAAGCTTTCCATTAAAATGTATCGCTTCTCTTTTAGATCTTAATGGATGATCATAGGCAAGAATCGTTGATGTCGATGCTAAATATTTTTGTTGAGATTCTTACTATAGATTGATCTCAACCATACACCACAATATGGACAAGCTTTATAACCCTTAGTAGATATTCTTGCATACTGAAAATGATAAAAATATAATTAGATTAAATCATATTTATTTACATGCATATTGAATAAAAAAATTACATCAATGAATTAATACCTCTCCATAACTCTTGAAGATCGTCAATGAGAGGAGCAAGATATATATTCATATCTTTAACTTGTCTTTTGCCTTGGATTAAAAGTGAAAGCATTAAATGTTCCTGTTTAATGCTAAGATATGGCGGAAGATTGTAGTTTATGACTACCACTGGCCATGTTGACCATTTACTAGATTTCATGGAGAATGGATTAACCCCATCTAATGCAACTCCTAACTTTAGATTCTGTGGATTTTGTGCAAATTCAGGCCATGTAGAATCAATATGCTGAAAAGCAACACTATCATGAGGAATTCTGATTATTCTATCAGTACTTTTGTGATCATGTCCCCAAGTCAAAAGCTTTGATAATTCGGGGCTTTGAAACATATGTCTAATCCGTGGAGCCAATGGAAAATGTCTCAATACCTTTTTTGGGATTTTACCTTCTTCGCCCTTATATCAAGGAGATTGACATTTGGGACATGTCAAATAGTCTGCATATTCACCTCTATATAAAATACAATCGTTAGGACATGCATGTATACATTGATAATCTATACCAAGATTGGTGATTATCTTCTTCATTTCATCATGTGAGGTAGGAAGAATATTCTGACTTGGTAAAAACGTTTCAGATAATAACCTGTAAGCTTATCAAAAAAAGATATATTAAAAAAAGTAAATTAAAAAAAAAAAAAAAAATAATAATATATATATATATATATATATATATATATATATATATATATATATATATATATATATATATATATATATGTGTGTGTGTGTGTGTGTGTGTGTGTGTGTGTATGCTTATGTGCATCTTTCAAAATATTCGCGAAAAATTGATTGTTTTGGATTGCAGGATACGATTGTTTGTTTTGGAGGATATGAAGTATGTACCTTCATTGAATGATTTGTCGATTCTCTCATATGTTCAATTTGAAAGTGTGAGAAGCGGGTTTATAATTGCTATTCAAAGATTTTGGCACTGTTTATAGGCCATACGATGGTGACCTAGATGAATCGCATGCACAGAGGTTACTCAAGATAGAGCAACCTGATTATAAGGGACTAGTTCCAGCAGGATTCCTGGGGTATGCAGTAAACCTCTTGCATGTCAATGATGAGCATCTGAACTTTAGGATACAAAGTGGAAATCATGGTGGCTTGAGAGGATCACTTTTATACAGCTTGTTCAAAGAACTTCAGGTTTATGACACTGAAGTTTTTTGAACGAGCTGTATAAAAGTGATCCTCTCAAGCCACCATGATTTCCACTTTGTATGCTAAAGTTGAGATGCTCATCATTGACATGCAAGAGGTTTACTGCATACCCCAAGAATCCTGCTGACACTAGTCCATTATAATCAGATTGCTCTATCTTGAGTAACCTCTGTGCATGCGATTCATCCAGGTCACCATTGTATGGCCTATAAATAGTGCCAAATTCTTCGAATAGCAATTATAAATCCGCTTTTCACACTTTCAAACTGAACATATGATAGAATCGACAAATCATTCAATGAAGGTACATACTTCATATCCTCCAAAACAAACAATCGTATCCTGCCATCCAAACAATCAAGTTTTTTCGAATATTTTGAAAGATGCATTAATAGTTTTAAAAGATGCGCGGACAAAAAGTGTCCATTCAATTCAAGTTCTTGTTCTTACCTTATCTAAAGTAAGAATAAAAACCTGCATTGAATGGACACTTTTTGTTCACCCATCCTTTAAAATTACTTTTCATCTATATGTGTGTATGCATTCATATATATTATGTGTATGTTTATATATGCATGTATATATATATATATATATATATATATATATATATATATATATATATATATATATATATATATATATATATATATATATATATATATATATATATATATATATATATATATATATTTATTTATTTATTTATTTATGCATATAATATATATATATATATATATAGATAGAAAATTGAAAATTATACCTTAATAGTGTCCAAACAGATACATTACTCCATCCAAAACCATTTTGAAGATTGAGAATAAGTAAGCTCGCACTTAGTCATGTCAAATGACTTCCTTCATATACATGCTTTAGACATTCCTCTCGAGGATATTTCTCATTTTTAGAAATATCAATGCTCTCACTGTCATTTTGATACCAATTCTCAATAAAATCTGCCATGCCATCATCTTCATCATTGTCACACAAATCTTGTACCTTATCGTCTTTTGAATATAGATCTTTCAACTTTGCATATTGCACATGATTACTTTTGCATAGCCTCCTCATGGAAGCTTTTGATAATGAGGTCTTACTGGTAATTGTGAATGATGTGGAGGAAAATCATCAACATCATACGTTGGAATCTACACATATAAATAAAATTCATTAGTAATCCATAAATGAATAAAAAGTAAACTTTAAATATAAAATTAAGTATATAAATTATTAAATATGGATAGAAAAGTTTTATTCTCTCTAGCTAAAAGGTGCTCTTGGAGGTCTACGCCATCCATATTTCACAAATAGTTCATCACTGGCATGTAATGTAGTAATAGCATTGACAACTATGTATCTTCATACATCTCTACTCATGTATGGTGATTCATGACTATTTTCACGCTTCTCAAATGTGCAATTAGTCCTTGAACTATTATGTAACCCTCGACTACTATTTATTAAATCCTGCTATATTTCCATGTGTGTAAGGTCTTCCATCAGTATATAATCTTTCATTTTCTGCATGTAAAATCCTTCTACTAGTAAGGGATGCTGCGTTCAAGCATATTCTATAAGTACTCATGCTTTGAACATAACGTGAAAGTCGATGCCAATCTCCCCATCCATATATAGGACCACAAAATGACATAAGAGTGACTTCAGAGTTCGGAGACACACACAAATCCTATACAATAAAGAGACCACGACCAGCATTAGTAATAGTGGATGGAGCAATCATATAGTGATTACCCCAAAAGTTGAAAACCTCTTCATCTAAAGGAAGTGGTCCTCTATTCCATCCTCCATATCTTCTTCTATCATATGTTTGTACTAAAGAACGATCACGAGCTGGCAATGGATAATCTCCAGCCGTTTCAGTCTCTAAACCAGGAGGTA
Organism: Ceratopteris richardii; assembly: GCA_020310875.1. NCBI lineage: Eukaryota > Viridiplantae > Streptophyta > Polypodiopsida > Polypodiales > Pteridaceae > Ceratopteris > Ceratopteris richardii. Next base: position 128,521,949 of record CM035416.1, on the reverse strand, counting down.
GAGGATTTCTAGAAACCTCTGCTTGTAATTGATGAACAACAAGTCCATGACGTGTACGAGGTATATTAACATTATGAGAAAAATTATCATCATCATCATCATCATCGAGCAAGTATTCCTGTATATCAACAATAATTTGATTTTGTATATGGTTTTTAAATAAAATAATGACATTAATATATATAGAAAATACATACCCAAGCATTATCACGTTGACCAAGTGATGGTGCACGCTCAAAAGTACCATACTATGCCTCATGTTCAATACATTCCAATCGTGGTCTTCGATACGTGCCATAACAAGAGTTACACCAACATATAATATGCTCTTCATAGTAAAATTCATCATAATTCCTATCGGAGGACACATGTAAAGTCGTTGCATGGGTAGGAGGTGGTGGAGTACTCTCTGATTGATCAGAATCTACACATAATAAGAAACAAAAAAAAATATAAGTTATGTATCAATCAAGTATATTTAAAATTAAATGTTTGATATACTTACAATATAAAGTCGTTGCACGATGACGAGACGGTGGTGGAGTTCCATCTGATTGATCAGAATCTACAAATAATGGTATTTGATATTAATAATCTAATTATCTACATACACAAAAAATTCACATATACATATTTACACATACACACATATTCACATATACACATTTACACATACACACATATTCACATATACACAACTACACATTATTGTGGGATACATGCATGTATTTTGTATGAATGAGTGTATATGCATGCATGTGTGTACGTATATATGTGGATATGTATATGTGTGTTTATGTTATATGTATGTATATGTGTATATGTATACATATATGTATGCGTATATGTTTGCATGTATATATGTATGTGGGTATGTGTATGTGTATGTGCGTGTATATATGTGTATGTATTCTGATTTTTTTTTCTGTTTGAGATTAAATTAATAGGAGATATTGTATGGTGGAAAAAAATAAGAGGCGAGCGAACATACCACCTGAGACGTGGCAGTTTTTCGTAGGCAGCTACCTCTTCAGGAGTCATTTCCTCAGTAGAAGGTACACAAATTAATAGTTTATATTTGTAGTTTTTATATATTTTAGTACTTTTTTACATTTAATTTATGTAATTTTTTTCTTAAATAAACAGGCTATTGCAAAGAAGAGAGTGGAGTTGGGCCACGCATCGCACCTAGGCCAAATGGGCCATAATGGTTTTGTAGCTACATTTGTAAGAATATGTGTTATTGTGAGTATATTTTTTATTTTGGTTAAAATGCAAGCAACTAATCTTTTTCTTTTGTTTCAATGCAGCGGAAGGATTATGGCCGATATCCTACGAAACATGAGATCAAGTATGCTACACATTTTGGATATCGGCGTTTGAGCGAGTATATGGAAGATCATCCTAATGCCTTTGTGAGTATTATTAAATTTTATATAATTATTTTATTTTTGGTTTAATTGTTTTATTTATTTATATTTGTTATATGTAATACAAGAGTATTATGGAGAGACAGATATGGATGAGGTGGAGAGACAGACACAGGAGGGACGATCTCGATCGTCATAGGGTGATCATGACGATGAGGATGAGGAAGATCAGGATGATCATGATACTGCTGATGATGATGATCATGATGATGATGATTAGGATTTTAGTTGATTATGACATTGGATTATATGTATTTACAATGATATATATATATATATATATATATAATCTATATATATTTCATTTCAGTTATGTTTTGAATTGTGTGTATGGTATTAAGTAATGAAGAGTTTTGTTCTATTGATTGTTATTATTGTTTATATTAAGCATGTGTTTTAATACTTTAATTATATAATTCATTCATATGTGTGTACCTAAGTGTATATGTATGTGTGTGTATATGTAAGAAAGCTTTTTGTGGATCAAAGCAAGCTTTTAGAGCTTGGAACCATAGATTAGTTACCTTCCTGCACGACAAAGGATTTCAATCAAGCAAGGTAGATTCTTCAGTTTTCATCAAGAAAAGTAAATTTGAAGTAATATACTTATGTGTGTATGTAGATGATATAATTCTTACAGGTAATGATGTTGATGGGATTAGAAGAATCAAAGAACAAATTAAGGAGGAGTTTAAGATAAGTGATCCTAGATTGCTCACTTATTTCCTTGGATTGGAAGTAGTCTACACATAGATCAAGGAATGTTTATTACAGAAAGGAAGTATATAAAGGACATGCTTGCAAAGTTTAAAATGCAAGAGGCAAAAGTTGTAGGTACTCCCATGGAGGTCAACCACAAATTAAGTGCTCATGAAGGAGAACTTATAGAAGACATCACAAGCGATCAAAGCCTGATTGGGAGTTTAAACTATGCTACTGTAACTAGGGTTGATATTTGCTAAGGATTAAGTGTGCTCAGCCAATTCATGCACACTCCTGTGAAACCTCACATCGATGGAGCAAAGAGGATATTGAAGTACTTAAAAGGAACAATTAATGAATGTTTATATTATCCCTACACATCTGATTTGAATCTAAAGCTATTCACTGATGTAGATTGGGTGAGTTCCAAAGATGATAGAAGACGCACATTTGGATATCTATTGTTTGCAAGTACAAAGCTCATATCTTGGTCTTCAAAAAAGCCACCTATACTTGCTCTTTCATCACCTGAAGCTGAATATAGAGGGTTAGCAAATGCAACACAAGAAGCTATGTGGATCAAGACCATATCCACAAATGTAGGGATGGAGTTTGGCATTCCATACGTATTTGGAGATATTATGAGTTCACTAGGACTTCTCACATCTACATTGGACTCACTAAACACTAGCATATGGACATCTCTTGTAAAAGTCATGAGTTTTATCTCATCGAAAAAATGTAAATGGAAAAGAGCTGAAGGAATCTCGTGATGTTAGGAGCCAAGAAGAATGACTAATTGGTGGATGGAATCAAATCAATCAATAGCTAAAGTGTAGGAGCAGTTTTAGGTAGAAGAAATTAAAAATTCAAATTCACTTTATGAGTATAAAAAGGAGTGACTTTTAGTCCTAGGAAATGACAAAGAAGAGAGAGCCATTGAGCCTCAAGGTTGAGCATACATTGAGCTGACACATGTATGTGTAATTCCACTAGATCTCCTTTGTATCATACATTCATTAACATATACAAATTGAGTCATTAGTTTATGATAATCTCTCTATATTATTTTTTGCTCCTACATCACCTGTTTAGTGATTTAGTTTAATCGAGTTCTCTGCATATGCCTAATCATCTGGCTTGCTTTAACTTGGGATAGGTAGAGTGATTTTTTGAGTTTCTACATATCAATTATTACTTTTGGATCACTAGATCTCAAGTTATGATTCATACAAGCTACCTGTGTCTGCATACTGTCATCCTCTTGAAAAGTCGGGATTACACCCTTGAGTTCTTAATTAAACTCATTGCTAAATGTATACTCACTCTAAATTAGTGAAATAAATTGGCATAGTTATCCAAGATCTTCAATTAGATGTGCCTAAAAGGTCTTGGGTCAATTGTTATCAGAGAGCGAGAATTGAACATTTTTATGAGAGGATCAAGTCCAAAAATAACAAGTTTTTTAGCGTTCCCCTAGGTGCAAATGATCTCTTTTGGCCCAACTAATTGACAATGATGCCCCAAGGCACATAGTGGGTTCAAATGCATATTTGGGAAGCTAAAGGTATCTACTAAGGTGCCTTGAAGTCAGATTGGTAGGTGTAAAGTAGGATTATTGCAACACCACCTCATCTTTGGAGTGTATCCAATCATCTCCCCACAACTATCACATGCACCAACAACTCCTCTTATCCTATCATGGGAGCTAATAAGATCATTGTGACTAATGCTGATGGTAGTTCTTTTGCATTTTTGGATGAATATTTATGCTAGGAATCAAGAAAAATATGTTCTCAGTTTCATTAGACAAGATTGGCTTGGTTGTCAAATTTGTTGATGACAAGAACACAGTTCATGATCTTTCAAATGGTGATGTCACTATTGCTTCTATAATTTTATTTCATGGGCTGTATAAGCTCATAGATTATGCAAAATTTTTCAATGATTCAACATGTGTAGTTCAAGATTCTCAGGCTATCTCAGATACAAGCTTTGGCATGCATGCTTTGGTCGTTTGAATTTTGTTAGTTTGCCCTAAGTGATTTGATTCGTGAGTTTGTCCACATTAGGGTCTTTTTATCCCTTTATCCACCTAAAGTTTGCATCGTTCACATTTTCAATAGAGATCAGGTTGGCATATGTGTCGACATAGGGGAATGTTGTAAACCTTTTCACAAAGGCTCTACCGAGGGAGAAGTTTGAAGCTTTTTCCAAGGCTTTGGGCTTACTTCCCTTTGTGGATTGATTCCACCTAGATTGGCACTTCCTTATACGTAAGCGTCGGCTCCTTGTTCACTGCATCACTCCTAGGGGGGATTTGTTGATATGTTTCAATGGTGATGTTTGTGAGCACACTAGGACCGCTAGGGCACTTTTTCCCTCTTATAGGAGGTTTTTGCCCTTGGCATATATATACGCCTAAAACTCTAATGGGTCACTTATCTATGTATATTCTCTTGGTTATACATTCAGTATTGTGTGTTGGGCTCGAAGCATCTCTTCTTCCTTGTGTTTTTCACATGCTTCCGCATACCTCAAACTCCAAAATTTCACTACTTTATCCTTGAGCTTTTTACATTTTTCTTCAAGCACTAATGCATATACCAGACAACCAAAGATATGTAGATGAGAAACATATGCCTTGTGGCCATGCCGAGGCTGATATGGAGTGATAGATTGTAGTGCTTTGGTGACACACGTTAAGTACATATGTTGCATACATAATAGCCTCAAGCCCAGAAGCTATGTGGAGAAGCTTGAATTTTGATCATACACATTGCCATCTCCATGAGATACCTATTATTTCTTTTAACAACTCTATTTTTGTTGAGGTGTATAAGGAAATGTACACTAGAATTTTATCCCATGCTCAACAAGAAATGCATTAAAAATAGAAGAAATGTATCCACCAAAATTAGAAGGGAGGGTGCTAAATTTACATGCTGAGTATTTTTCAACCAAAACCCAAAACTATTTGAAGCACATAAACACTTCAAACTTTGCGTTCAATGGATACACCCCATGCATGCCTTGAGAAATCATCCATAAAAGTCATGAAGTAAAGGTAGTTCCTAAAAGAAGGTGTCTACATAGGACCACTAACATCACTATGAAAAAAACTACAGTTTATGAGTAGCTTGAAGTGAATCTTCTTTTGGGAAGGAGGAACACTGCATTTCTCCCAAAATACAACCTTCAAAAACATGCTTACAAGGTGCCTCATGTTTGGGAATAGAGGACACTATTTCACATTTCTGCATGCATTTCAAAGTAGCAAAATTGAGATGAGCAAAGCATGCATGCCAAAGCTGTGCATTTGAGATAGCATGAGAATTTTGAACTACACATTCTAAATCATTCATAGATTTTGTACACCCTATGAACTTATGACATAAAATGCCAAAAGAAAAAATAACATTGGCATTTGAGAGATTGTGAACTCTACATCTGTCATCAATAAATTTGACAACAAGACAATCGCTATGAGGTAATATATTTTGTTGCCCCACTACCAAAGTGCCAAACATGTGAGTCTTTGAAAGACATACCTTGCTCATGAGAAGATGGTCATCGATTCAAACAATAGTAAACACCCATTCTTCATTCTAAACAAGATTAAGAGACATTGTTTTAGGTGTAGAGGCCTATGCAGCTACCATTCGAGCCTCTTTCTTCTTTGCCTCTTTGGCAACTAGTTTAGGACAAATCTTTATGACATGATTATATGCCTTATAGTACTTGCAAAACTGTTTCTGCTTTTCTCTAGTTACCTTTTCCCTTCTAACTAGCTAAGAAAGCTTGATCTGCAACATGCATGATTGACATGTTATACCGGGAGTGATCGTCTTGCAACAAAGTAGAGACTAAATACTTGGATGTTAAGGCAGTTGTATTGCTTTCATCATCAAATAAAGAGTGGAAGCAAAACTATTGGATTTTGAGGTGTGGAGATGCACAAGAACAACACCAGGAAGAAGAAGAAACTTGGGGCACAACAAACAATACTAAATGTATTACCAAGTGAATGTACAAAGATAAGTGGCTTTTTAGAGTTATAGGATACATAAAATCTAGGGGAAAAAACCCTCCTAGAGAGGGAAAAAAATGCATTGATAGTCCTTAGTGTGCTTACCATATCACTACCAAAATATGTCAACAAATCCCCCTTGAGAGTGATGCATTGAACAAAGAGTTGGCACTCATGTATAAAGAAGTCCCAAGCTATGTGGAAATAGATCAATCCACAAAAGGCAGTAAGCCCAAAGCATTGTGGAAAGCTTCAAACTTGTCCTGAGACAGAGCCTTTATGAAAATATCTACAATGTTATCTCGTGTGGGGCATATGCATTAGTGCTTGAACAACAATGCAAGAAATTGGATGATAAAGCAATGAAATGTATTTTGGTTGGGTATAGTTATGAAAGCAAAGTCTATCATCTGTATCATCCCCAAATTAAATGCATTCTCGTTAGCCATGATGTTGTTTTTTTTGGAAGATACTATTCAGCCATTACTTTCATGTACTAGGGAGACATTTATTAGCTCCAGAGATATGTATGATACTTTGCTGCCTCTTTTTATGGGTGGAAAGTCTAGTGCTGGTCCAAATGAGGAAATTTCTCAGCCATTATAGGTTTTGTGCGATGTAGATCATTCCATTTTTGATGCAAATTTACATGATGAAATTTTTGATGAGAGAAATGATAAAGAGGAGGAAAAAGCTATGCCTAAATGGATGGTGCAAACTTTGTAAGATAGAAAATTAGATGTACTGCTATCATATCATACTCATTGAAGCTCTCATAGTGCTTCTTTTTCATCAAATTGCTATGCTATGGCTACCTCTAGCATCTATGATGAGAATGAGCACGGTTCAATTGATGAAACACAAAATTTAGAAAATTGCCAATGCCTACTATGCAATCAGAATATGATGCTATTATGAAAAATGTTGGAAAAACAATCACTAATTGGACATATATTTGAAGTTCAAAGTTTTAGAAGAAAACCACATGCCTATGTGAAGGGACAAATTCACAAGTGTATTATATTTGTAAAGTTAGTTCACTTTAGTTCTAGAATTTATTTAAAAGTCATGAGATTGAGAAAAACTATTTAAGTTAGTTTGTATCAACTGACGTGGTGTGGAAGAGAAAGAATGTTAGTAGGAGTTCATTTTGTATGACTAAGTATAGTCGGGCTTCTCTGAGTGAGAAAGCATCTGTAAACTTCTGAGTTTTCCATAGCTATGACAAGAAATAGTTAAAGTTTTGTGTATGAGATTCTCTCCTCCATCTCCATGCTTTGTGTGTTGTGTAATGATTTCAAAATTTGAAGTTTTCCAAGCAAGTCAATGCTTGGCATTGAATGTATGGTGAAAGGTTGTGTTTTATGCGGGAAGTCGATGCCTGTCATCAAATCTAAGCTGATAAGTCCTTGTCTTCATATCTGACTTTTATCTACTACTAAATCTTCTTGAAAAGATGAAGTTTGTGGAGCAACTTGATGCCTGGCATCGAGTTTGAGCATAAAGTCGATGCCTGGCATCGACTTCTAACATAGACGTGCTTTATTCATATCTTGTGTTCAAGCGGACATTTTAGGTGTTGAAAAAGAGGTTGAGAAAGTACCAAGTTGATGCCTAGCATCGAATTTTGGTTGCAAGTTGATGTTAAGCATTGAATTTGCATTTTTAGAGACTCAGATTTACATCATTACCACCAAATTTACATGCTTTTCCTCACTCTGACTGGCGTGATTGCTATGACACTCATGTGTCCACCAATGGTTTTTGCTTCATGCTTGGTAGCCCATGCATATCTTGGTTGAGAAAGAAGCAAGCTACTGTGGCCACTTCTAGTTGTGAGGCTAAGTATAGGGCAGCTTTCACAATGACTATTGGGTGTGTGTGGCTTAGACGCCTTATGGTTGATTTGGGTGTTGGTCACTCTTCTACCACCACCATCTTCATTGACAATCAGAGCACATTGGCAAGTGCGAGGAACCCTCTGTTCAATGCTCGAACTAAGCACTTTGAGGTGCACTATCATTATGTCAGGGAGAGTATCTCTACTGGAGAGATCACTTTGGCATACGTGCCCACATATGAGAACATTGTAGACCTTTTCACAAAGGCTCTGCCTAGGGAGAAATTTGAAGCTTTCCTCAAAGCTTTGGGCTTACTTATGTTTGTGGATTGGTTCCACATAGCTTGAGACTTCCTTATACATGAATGCTAGCTCCTCATTCACTACATTTTTTAATATATATAAGTAGTGATGTGTGTGAACATTCTAGGATTGTCAGGGAAATTTTTCCCTCTTTAGGAGGTTTTTTTTTTTGCTGGCTTGTATATATGCCTATAACCCTAACATGTCACTTATCTTTGTACATTCTCTTGGTAATACATTTAGTATTGTGTGTTGTGCTCTAAGCTTCTTCTTCTTCCTTGTGCTATATGCGTGCTTCCACAGACCTCAAACTGCAACAATTTTAGGTACAAAGAATCATGGTGCAAGTCTTGTAGTATCTTCAATTATTTTTAAAACGGGCATCCTAAAACTAGTTTGTAAGTTCTAGGTTTATCAATCTGACATATTGCTACAATGTGCTTAACCCAATGGAACACATTATGAAATTTATCATCTCAAGAAGACCAATTGGTGTTGCAATATGTCCATGCACCAACTATAATATCATCCTCATTGGTTGTAAAGTTTTCTTCCCCCATTTCTTCCAAAGCTCCGTGGTTGCTATGCCTACGCCCACACCAAAATCTATTATGATTTTAGAGTTCACTCCACTGTATTCAATTGAAAGAATTATATATCCTTCTTCTTTCTTACTAAAATCTCCCTCTTTTTCTATGGAGATGGTAATAACACTTGTGTTGGCATGTACTTGATTGTTTTGAGTCTTCATGGGTTGCTCCATTCCTTTTTGGTCATGGGACAATTTCTAGAGGGATTCTTCGTAGTCCCTTGAGATAAAACTACCCTCTTGCTCCACATCATGGTCATTTTGTCCTAATCAGATTTCTCTTCATATGGACCTAAATATCTAGGTAAAGATATTAGATTTAGTGCAATATCAATCCACAAATATGATTGGATTTATGCATCCCATGGATCAACATCATGTTCTAGAGGGTGGATCTTAAAATTGGAAGTATGAGAATGGTGGTGGTTTGAATTTGCAGTTCTCTCCATTTCTTAGCTCGCATCATCTCTTAGAGTTTTTGTTGTTTTTTGCTCTCCGTATCTAATTTGAGAATGCTTTTATCTTGGATTACATTTATTTCTAGGGATTCTAAAGGAACATATAGGTGTGCTCGATTATGAGGCATTCTTTTTTTATTTGGATTTTCTTGAAGCTTTTCTTGTCTGATCACTTGTTGGAATTGTTCTTCATGCATGTGTGTGTAAGGAAGGGCAGAAGGAGCTCTTTCTAGCATCTTTTGAGAAACTTCAATCTTTTCCCAAGAAATTTCTAATTGTTCTCGTTTTAATTATGGCCTAGGGTAGCATTTATGATGGTTCTCGATATTGCATCCATCATGGATTCATTGATGATATGATTACAATAGAAAATCAAGATTCTCATGGACTATGGATGATATCCTACATTTAGCATGATGAACCTCTCCTTTAGATCTTGTACTTTGTTCCTTGGATACGTTAGCTTCCTCTTCAGTTTTCTTGGCTTGAATCTCTAGCTCTTCAATGAACTTTTTCATTGTTTTCGCCCAAGTCCCATGGTTTATTCTTTTGAATGTCCCTTTCTCTTTCTTCAGGCAGATAGGTTTTCCCTTTTTCCGTGGCTTGGATCCTCGTCTTGAGCTTTGGCGACAATGTGGATTCGAATTTGATGCTCTTCCTTGTTTTAAATCGTATCAATCTCACTAGGAAGTTGATAGAGCAAGGTAACCATCCTTTCTCATCTTGAAACAGGATGGAAGTCTTTGAGCCAATGAGTAGTTCCACATTCATGACAGTGTCTTGGCCTGTGCACGATTGACAGAAGTGTTGGGATCATGAAAAGTGGCCCTTTCTTAGGTGGCTAATCTCCTAAGAGCACATCTAGGTTTACTTGGATTGTCTAGTCTTTCACTTGATCCTTCAAGACTGTTTTATGTGGATCCTCTTCTCTGAGTCTCTTCCATTGAGAAATGGAGGCTCCTAAAATTATAGATTGCACTCTTGGCCTCTGTTTAGGTGGTAAGAATAATCCTTGAATAGATGTTCTATACATATGTGGGATCTAGCTAGATGTGTTTTGAATTTCACATTGATTGACTCGGACTCATGGATCTTTGGAAGTTCTATTGTGGAAGTGATTTTTGCCCTTGATCTATCTCTAGAGCTCTTGGAGTGTGCGTGGATGGCTTATATTTCTCTAAGGAAGTGCTCTTATTGAATTGTAAGATTGCTGAAAAATAGATTAGTTGGATCATGTGGATTGGGATGATAAAGCTCTACCGCTTGCTATGAATACTCCACTTGCTTAGACTTCCAGGTGGGTAGTGTGGAAATCAAGTAGGATTCCCTACACATGGTGTACATGAATTTGGATACAAAAGACTAGGTGGTTCCCCTACCATTTAAGTGGTTCTGCTTGATGGGGTATGCTAATATTTTCAATCTAACCAATTTGTGAGATATTTTAAGGTGTGGAACATTTTTCCCTTTATAGGTGTTTACAATCAAATCGCCCAAATCCTCCTTGGAGGTGTGTCCTAATGTGGACCTTGACTCTGACTTTTCCTTGTCCTTAGGTTTTGGCATGGGAGGACAAGACCTAAATGGTTGTCCATTTCAATGCATTCTTCATGCAATCCAACACTGAAATGGGTTTCATGCAGAAGACGCTTGCACTTAACATTGATTAGCCCATCAAGAAAGAGTGTCCTCAACTTCTTTTCAAAGGATAGTTGAAGACAATATTCCATGTTATGCCCAAATCTCCCCACAACTTGTCTCAAGATTCACATGGACTTTGATTGAAGTATAGAAAAAAACATGTCTAACTCTAGTGGGTAGAAACTCGCTGATGAATGCTCTTAAGATTTCATCAATGTTCCAAAATTCATAATAGATTAGCGTCTGAAACCATCCCATTGTAGGCCCTTTCGAAGTTCAACTAAAGACATGATTCTTGAAATTTCTAAGAGACTTTTTGAATTTCTATGGTCACTAAATTTATCATCAATGTCATCATGAACATCTTGTATGATTGTGAATTCATGACATATTTCCTCTTTTAGAGAAGAAACCTTATAAGTAAAAAGGGAAAAATACAAATGAAGCATTTGATCACTAAATATGTTAATACTTATATATCTAATTATTATATCTTTCCTTCTATGTTTTCAACATTTCTGAGTTATTTGAATGTTTTCTTATTCGTATAGAACAAATCCAACGTTCAACTTTGAAGCTCCATTTGGCATCGAAGTCTACTTCAAAGAGTAATCCCTTATAAGAAGATGGACATTCTTATTCAACTCTTGCTTCCCTGCATCTTGCATCTCAGAATGTGGGGAAGTAATAGATAAGACGTCCTTTTCATGATATTTCTCCTCTTTTAGAGAAGAAACCTCATTAGTAGAAGGAAATAATAATGATAATGAATTTGATTAATGAAGATGGTAATACCTATTTGATGTAATTATTGTCCATTTCCTTTGAGGTTTTCAACAATTCCTAGTATTTTAGATCCTTCCTCATTCCTGTACAAAAACTTTGAACTTAAACTTTGAAGCTCCTTCATCCACCATGCAAGTCTACTTGAAAGAGAAGCCATTTATAAGAAGACAGACATTCTTACGCAGCTCTTGCTTCCTTGCACCGTGCATCTTAGAATGTGGGGAAGTAGAAGACATGCCCAACAGATAAAAGAATCTTACGCAGCTCTTGCTTCCTTGCACCGTGCATTTTAGAATGTGTGGGAGTAGAAGACATGCCCAACAAGAGTGTTCTGGATGACTTGGATACAAGACGAGCAACACCACTTAAAGGTCAATGCTGCTAACAGAGGTTCCAAACCATATATATCTTAGGATCATCCGTGAGCATAAAAAAATAAAAGAGTTGTTTTCCTAAGAGCTTTTTGCAAAGCTAAAAGGTGTAGCAACCATAAGGCTTTTTACAAAAAAAAACAACTATTTTGCACCATTAAATATGAGATGTAGAGGTTCCAAAAACTATTGCGAATGGCATGAAATTGAATAACAGAATTGGTTGCTTTTCAATAATATTATTCCTTATTAATTCATTCTACTTGATTTGCTCATGATCACGAAATGCGTAATCATTCCTTCATTGAAATTTTCAAGGATCAGACTATGAGGGCCTTCTCTTTTTTCATTAATTGTTCTTTCGCAGAGCTCCACAGAGATGTTCTTGAGTTAAGTTATAATGCTATATCTTGATCATTGAAAGATATTTCTGAAAGGTCTTCGAAAAGTACTTCTAGTCTTCACCTTCAAAATGACTTCGAGATACCTCAAGAAGAACTCCAAATCAAGACTACTTGAGTTGATTTCTCTAATCCTTGGAGATTGATGATGCTGCTCATTGCAATGGCTTGGGGTGAATTTTTCCACATACAAGCTTCACCTTATCCTCCTATTGTTTAGGAGACCTTCAAGGATGAAGCAAAAATGAGGATACTATTTATTCTAGAGAATATCAAAAAGTGAAAGGACATAGGAATCTTGTTGAATTTGGTGTTGGGTGTGTGTAGAAGTGTGAGAGACACACGAGAAGCACACACAAAGAGCACAAATGCAGCAAGACACATGGAGAAGACGATGGCTGGAATAGCTCTCTCTATTGACGATGAAATGAACTAAAGTAAGAGCTGAATGATATCCCTAAGTACAAAGTACCACCACATATGAGATATCAAGTATGTGGTAACATGGGGAAAAACCTCTAGTCAGCACTAGAGTAAAAAGTGCCCATGTATAGGGAAAAGGTTCATGTAATAAAGTAAGTTGGTGATCTAGGGATCCGATTGGTTCAGACAGATCTGAAATCGGATTCCGTTTGGTCATTCGTTTGTGTGGCCAAAGATCTCGAGTCTAGACTTACTGGTAGGTCATTTACTCTTGTAACCAAGTAATCCACTTAGCCTAATGGTTAAGACTCAAGGGTGTGAAGGACGAGGTCTTGGGTTCAATCCCCATGAGGTACATGGGAAGAGTATTTTGCCCAAAGAGCTCTAGAACCTTCTAGAAGCATCCACTGGACACTTGGCGCACATGTAGTTACATGGCTGACACTTGGATGATTAGCATTCACCTGCCTAAGAAGGTAGTCCCCTGGAGAGAGCTATATATAGAGGCATTTGGTTGGGAGGAGAGTCATCTCTCAAGCATGTGGTGGTCGTAATCTTCGTTCTCTTGCATTGGTATCAGAGCTCCATTCTCCATAGCTCTTCTCTTTCATCATCTTGCTCATGAATCCTTGGCGTGCATACATTTCTGTTCCGAATTCTCCTCCCGGCTGTCTAGAGATGCGCGCCGCTATCATCCTCATGGTTTAGTTTATAAGCTAAGAGAGTACCAAAAGATTATCTCTGCTGTGAGCAGGGGGATTCGAACCCTCGTCACCTCGTTCAGAGGACACTCGCCTAACCAAAGAGCCCACGGGCGTTGACGACATATGCTCGGCGGTGCTCTATGCTGTCATAAAACAGCGGTGTAGAGGACCTAAAAGAAGGTAAAACATATCTTCTGTAGCCGGCAGGATTCGAACTCCTGTTTCCCTGTTAGGAGCGCGCTGCTCTATCCACAAAGACATCATCGTGCGCGTGAAGGATTTCTGGAGCAAACCTTTTAACCAAAGTCCGCGCTGAAGAAGATCTCAATTAGTAGATCAAAAGGTTAATCCTCTCTGCTGCAGGCCCGCGGGTGATCGAACACAGAGCATCTGTGTTGGAATGCATCCGCCTATCCACAAGGCCACAGAATTTCACGCGGCTATCACACAGAATGTAACTAATTTGCCTCTGTTTGCGCTGAAGAAGACATCTTCAAACTGCCGATAAAAAGCTGAATTACCATCGGGAATCTGTAACTGGTTGTTGAAAGCTTCCTCTTCAACATGATAAAAAAGTCTTTGGAGAAGTTCAAGCAAAGTGGAGCTATGGAGTGAAGATCCGGAGGCCTAACTTCGTCGACCTTGACGGACCAAATCATCAAGAACTATTTCTTGATGAGGAAGCTTCAAGAATGGTGAATAGCTCCTGGCAAGGATCAAGAGGATGAATCACTCTTCCAAAGGATCAAGGGAAGGACGTAGCTCTATGTGGAGCTAAGTATTTTCCAGTTTTTGCTTGGCCTTAATGCTTGATTTATTTTGTTTTCATTATTCTACACTTAATCCTAGATGCACATTGAAATAGCCAAGATTTCAATTGATTAAGTCTAGATTAGAATAATGAATTAATCCATTTCTCATTCCAAGCATTAGTTTGCATTAAGGAAAGACTTGATTTCAAAAAGATCCTTGTGCATCAAAGAATGTATTTTGGTAGTTTAAATACATATTTCCTTTCCATTGAGTTAAGTTTTCTATTGCACTTCAAGGGTATGTTTTTATATCATAGTGCATTAGGACAAAGGAAAGGATATACATGCATCAGGATTGCATGATATACATTCTTAATACAAGAAAAAATCGTGCATCAAGCTCATGCAGGATTGTTGTATTATTTTTTGGGCATGCAAAGAACATGCATGCATACGCATGTGAGCATATGCTTTTGCATGTAGATACATGCATTTGCATGATAGAATGGAATGCTGTTTGCAAGTAGATATGAGAATGTACTCTCTTAGTATTTAGCTTACTTTATAAAGCTCGCAGTTTGACATTAGGGAAGACCAAGGACTAGTTAGTTGCAAAGACATACTAGTTCTAGTTTGCAACTCAAGTAATTAGTCGATTTCTTCCCAAGTCGATACTCCGCTATCAAAGACAAATACTTAATGATAATTAAGTATGATAGATGTCTTGCTAGGTATAAGTAAGCACTAGGAGAAAGTTAAGTATTAAATTTTCTTGATAACCAAGAAAATTTAATTACTTGCAAACTCTTTTGTGATGTATGATGACTCTAAGTTCCGGATGTACTTAGAAAGTCATACTGATAAGCTTTAGTTGATTAGTTATACATTTTATGTAACTTCTCAAGCATCCCAAGGTTGGATGAAAACGTCAACTATATTTCCAAGTTCCTTGAGTACTCTTCTATTTAGAAGATTTCGAAAGTTTAAAGAAGTTTCTTTGTGGTTTCAAGATTTGTATCTCATGATGAAACCTCGGTAAGTAACTTTTTGGAATTGAGATATGAAATAGTCAAGCCTTCTATTTCATGTGAGATCATTCTCCTACCATGTTTAAGATGAATTTATTTTTGGGAAGGTAGATGTTCCAAGTAGAGGATCTTAATTGATTCATGAACTCTTCCCAAAATACACATAAATTCATATTATATGATAGGTCCAAGGAATGATGCAGGCAAAACCTCTTTAGGATATAAATGTTTTGCCAAGATATAAAGGTACCAATCTTTTATAAATTTTCATTTGATTTCATCCCAAGGGGTGATGGAAATCAAAGGTTAAACCTCAACATCAATTGATCCTTGACGTCAATAAAAGGATGTTAGGTTCTATAGTTGCATCTCTAGTAAATGATGCAACTAGCTAAGCAATCTTTAGGAAAATAATATAAGTCCCTAAGGACTTGAAGCAAGTGTGAACTTTTCATTTAGGAGTAGAAAGTTCCAAGAAATGGATCTTAAATCCATGAACTTCTCCTAAACAAGTTATAAAGTTCAAAGTTGTGTTCACAGTAACATTACTATTGGATCAATCATCAATAGATGCTTGGACTTTAAACATAATTTTGATTGGTGAAATATGTTTAAAAGGACTCTAGTAACATCTGAAGATTGACCAATAACAATGAGTTTTGTATCAAACTCAAGAATAGAAGTCGATATCACATAAATGAAAGTTCAACTTAAACTTTCATAGTGGCATGGGAAACCATATCCAAAAGGTGATATTTAGTCTCTAGTTTGATACTCAGGAAATGAATACAATTGAATCAGTAAATTTTTTGGATATTATTTGAAAGAATTTCTTTCAAATGTTCTTTTAAATATTGCAAAAGATTCCAAGATGAATCATTTGCTCAAGTTATTCCTTAGAAGGAATCTCAAGTCTTTGAAGAAATGGCATTCTTTCAAGTATTGAGAATGAAATTCTTCATACTCTTTAAACAATAAGTAAGTAGTTCCCGGACATCCCAAACCACTAGAAGTGGTATTTCAAGTCCTATTTGTGATATAACCTAAAGGTATATCAAAGATTCTTAGCTTTGGAATCTGAGAGGCATAAGTGTATGCTTGGACTTGAGAAAGATCTCTAAAAATCCTGCAGGTAAGCAAAGAAGCTTAAGATAGTTTAAGAGATCTTAAAGATAAAGACAAAGTCTTTATTTTTGTCGCAAGAATCAACCAAACTTGATCAAGCTTGGTCGTGATTGTCTAAGTAATATGCGATTAGAACTACTTTGTAGATTGCCCAAGTATTGGCAATAAAATTCCTTTTGGGAATTATTCACTCAGGTTCCATTTATTCGATGGAAAACTGTGAAAAAGAGTAAGTTGTTTCAGAAATTCCAACAATGTAGTCTGCAACCGTGAAAATGGTAATTAAGTCTGTGGAAGGTAAAACATAAGTGTTTACCTATCCTTAAAGGGATTTTGGTACAAATCCAGAAAGCATGAGCGGATGCTTAAGACTTAAGCAGTAAAGAAATTCCTAAATAAAGTCCCCGGGGTAGGTACCTAAAGCATTAGTAAAGAAAGGAATCTAAAGATAAGAAGTCAAAAGCTCTTGTCGCTACAAAATTGGTCAAGGGTAAACCAATTGAACTTGAATTCAAGAAAATTCAAGTACTTGGAATTCTGATTGGTTTTTATTTGAAAACCCTAGTAAAGAAGAATTGATATTCTGTTAAGAGGTTTTCAAGTTCCCAAGGTAAAGCACATGATTGTGAGACAATCATGTCAAGGAATCAAAACCTAGAAAATCTAGTTAGAGGTAATACCTGGAACTTCTAAATTCTCGTAAAAGAATTGAAGAGATAAGGTACTCTATCAAGAGATGTTTAGACTTTAGGATAAGAATCACCCACACATTAATGTGAATATAAAATAGGGTGGTATGGGACACCAGATTTTATACTCAGATTGATATAGGAAAGATGGTATGGGACATCGGACCGTGGGATGATAATTATCTTTTAGTCCTAGTTTGGATTTTGAAGTTAGGTTTCATCCTCAAGGGAATTAAGACTTCAAGAAAAGTTTAATTCGTAAAGGATGAAAGTAGTATCTTACGATACTTCAAGATGACTTCAAGATCAAGGAAATTGAAGATATGAAGTAAGGAACTTCCAAGATCTTCTTAGAACACTTCAAGCTTAAGTGTTATTGATCAGAAATATTTGATAAATTTCTGAAAGAAGTTGGACTTTGATTTTGAGTTGATCTTTTCAACTAAAGATTTAATTGACTAAGTCAAGCATCAAGTTCCTAGTGTAACTTGATAAATTCACTCTTTCGACTCAAAGAAATGCACAAGAATTGCATTCACGATTAGGAGTCAAAAAGACTGAATGTGACATGAACTTAGTCTCAAGTGAAGCATTATTTGAATACGAAACTCATCGACAGAACCTCAGTGGGTCGACACACTGATGTTGGTTACCACACTAGTATCTTGTGGTTGGATGATGTTTTTGATTTTCTTTGTATCTTTTTGAGAAACTAGCTTATTTCTCTTAAAGATAAAAACAATGCTTCAATATCTTGTTGAAATAGATCTTTGAAAAGTTAAAGTCCTGAGTCAACTAGACTTTGACTCATAGCAAGTTTATGTATATTCGAAGTTTGAATTGGTTGTACAGAGTCTTAGTTATTTCTTTCCGCTTTCCAAATCTTTTGAAATTGACTCAGATATAGTATCTGATTCCTTTTGCAAAAGACCAGGGTTAGCCGGTTAGAATAAAATAACTAACTTGAACATCCTAGATAGATGTTATGTACAAAAACCTTTTCAATCTTCAAAAGATGATAAGTCTAAGTGGACTTATTCATTTGAGTTTGCTTCAAGTTATAGCATAAACGATTTCCTGGAGTCCACTATACTCTAGAATAGGGAAGTTAGGAATTGCTCATCAGATTGACAATTCCCAAGAACTTTCAGTTAAAATCTTTGAGAAAAGTGTCTTAAGTTGGACAATTTTCATTTTGAAGTTGTATTGGTCAAGTTATAGTATGGTTGACTCAAAGAAATGGTAAACTTTCTCCTACAGTTTACAAAGGATTTTTAAACTCATAAGGACAAAGTAGTCCTCTAGTCGGGTGAAAAAATCAAGTAACTATTAGATAAAAGTAAACCATTGTACAGACATCTAAAGTTAGATGTATGGGACAACCAAACTTCAAGTTCTCCAAAACAAATTCAAGTGAATCAAGAATTCTCAAAGTCTTGCGAGGGATAAGAATCCCACCTTCATTACTAAGCCCATGCACCAGTTATGCCTAGAAATGGACTAGTAATTTGAATCCACCTAGTTCACATGTTTGTGCCTAGATCGCACATCAAGAAACTGTGAATTAGCCAGGGATGTCATTAGATCCACCCTCATTATTCTTCACTAGTTTGTACTTTGTCCCGTTCATCAAAGTACAAAACCAGATAGTGTTTTGAATCATTTGGGCAAGGATGCCACCACAGAGATGAGACATGTTCTTCCAGTTCTAGAACATGACCATGTTCTTCCAGTTTTAGAACATGAGGCTCGGGGGTTGCCTACAGTATGTATATAGCTCTAATTTTCAAGGACGAAAATATTTTCCAAGGGGGGGAGAATGTAATAAAGTAAGTTGGTGATCTAGGGATCCGATTGGTTCAGACAGATCTAAAATCGGATTCCGTTTGGTCATTCGTTTGTGTGGCCAAAGATCTCGAGTCTAGACTTACTGGTAGGTCATTTACTCTTGTAACCAAGTAATCCACTTAGCCTAATGGTTAAGACTCAAGGGTGTGAAGGACGAGGTCTTGGGTTCAATCCCCATGAGGTACATGGGAAGAGTATTTTGCCCAAAGAGCTCTAGAACCTTCGAGAAGCATCCACTGGACACTTGGCGCACATGTAGTTACATGGCTGACACTTGGATGATTAGCATTCACCTGCCCAAGAAGGTAGTCCCCTGGAGAGAGCTATATATAGAGGCATTTGGTTGGGAGGAGAGTCATCTCTCAAGCATGTGGTGGTCGTAATCTTTGTTCTATTGCAGTTCACATCAAAGCTACTCGAGGAACACATAAGTGTAACAAACCCCCCTGGAGCGAATGATGTGAACACATATAGGGAGTGACAAATTCTAAACACACGTTTCACCACTTGCCAATGCTTAGTGCCAGGGCTATGCATGAATCGACTCAACTGGGAAACTGCATACTGTATATCCGGCCTTGTGTTGCATGCATATATAAGACATCCCACAAAGTGCTGATAAAGAGAAGTATCAAATGCATCACTAGAATCCTCAACTAAGAACTTGAATCGTGTCTCTGAAATTTCAGCTCACAAACCGTCACTCTGATGGCGATTCTGACTGC
Source organism: Ceratopteris richardii (assembly GCA_020310875.1). Lineage (NCBI taxonomy): Eukaryota > Viridiplantae > Streptophyta > Polypodiopsida > Polypodiales > Pteridaceae > Ceratopteris > Ceratopteris richardii. Next base: position 128,502,104 of record CM035416.1, on the reverse strand, counting down.
ACGAATGGCTTTGAAATGGGGGTAAAACTCTAGTGCACCTGGTGGAAATGTTTCTTGGCTGCTGAAATTCACAGTTCTATGCTCTGAAGTTGATTTGCACTGTTAAAGTGCGTGCGCACTGCGATGCGAAAAACCGAAACTTGAGAAGAAGCAGAACCTGCTCTGATACCACTGTTGGGTGTGTGTAGAAGTGTGAGAGACACACAAGAAGCACACACAAAGAGCACAAATGCAGAAAGACACACGGAGAAGACGATGGCTGGAATAACTCTTTCTTTTGACGATGAACTGAACTAAAGTAAGAGCTGAATGATATCCCTAAGTACAAAGTACCACCACATATGAGAGTATCAAGTATGTGGTAACATGGGGAAAAAACCTCTAGCCAACACTAGAGTAAAAAGTGCCCATGTATAGGGAAAAGGTTCACATCAAAGCTACTCGAGGAACACATAAGTGTAACATTTGGAAGGGATATGAATGCAAAGTTGAGAGAAGCATCAAAAGTAAAATTGTCCTCATTTTTTCTTTAAAGATAGATTATCCATAGTTTTTGGTCTTTAAGGAGTTAAAGAGGGACTAAAGCAATCCAAAGTGTAAATCCTAACTGTTTCACGTAGTGTAAGCATGTGGGATGCGTCAAAGGATGAAGGCTTTCTCACAAGGAGCCCTTGTCCAAAGTTTAAACAATTCATGTGAATGCACATATTTAATGATTAAAACCAACTAATCATGCAAATTTTACAATCAAAGATCATGTAAATAAAAGTGTATCATGTGATAGAATGCTTACCTTGTAATAGTTTTGATTAAAAAAATCAATGCTGATATTGCATGTGCTTTGATGTAGAAATCCACAAAATTTTAGAAGACGCTCACCACACATCAACTTGAATTCAACATCTTCATGAGGTTTCAAACACTACCATATGTTCTCAAAGATGAAGATTTGTATTGATGATCAAATATGGAGTTGTATAAAAATCAATGAACCAAATGATCCTTAAGAGGTTTCTTACAAATGTTTTCTCAAAGGCTATCTCAAAGATCACTAAGGCTCACAAATTGCTTATAGCTCTCAAGCTCCTGAAACTGGAGAAAAAAAGAAAGTGCTTATCATTTTATAGGAAAAATGACCCTTTGGTCTATTCTTAATTTAATTGAAGTAATCAAATTCCTTAATTTTCTCTACACAAACAAACACAAGCATGCTTTCTATATGATTTTATATGCAAGCTTTGGAGGGTCAAAAGTATCCATTTGAATATGTTAGTTGTTACATGTTCCTATTCTTCATCTCCATCATTTGAATATATTTGAACCCTTTGAATTACCTTCATGAGACTTCATTTGATAAATCTTTTCCCTTTGAAATTTTCATCTCCCTCATTTTTTTTCTTTTCTTTACTTGATGTAGACTAATGTTTGAGCACCTTGGATGTAGAGAATTGCACGCCAAGCTTTGAATACTTCATCTTCATGACCTAATGATGGTTTATGGCTGCAAATCACTACCACAACGCCCATGTACATGCTTGCCTTGCTCTTCATATATCATCATGTGTAGGTCTTCATAACTACTAACTTGTCAATGCCAGACATCATGTGTAGGTCTTCATAACTACTAACTCATCGCCGCCAGACAACCAAAGATATGCAGGTGAGCAAGAGATGGATTGTGACCATGCCAAGCCTCAAGTGATAAATACTCATCATATGTGTACTTCTATATCATCATGTGTAGGTCTTCATAACTACTAACGCGTTCCTGCCAAACAACCCAATATACGCAAGTGAGAAACAGATGGCTTGCAACCATGCCAAGCCTCATATGGAGTATTCGACAACAATGCTTTAGTGGGACACATGTTAAGTACACATGCTGCACACATAACAACCTCAAGCGAGAAACTATGTGGTAAAGCTTGACTCTTGACCATACATCTCGCCATCTCCATGAGTGACCTGTTCTTCCTTTTAGCAAATCCATTCTATTGAGTTATATATGGAAATATACACTGGTGTTTTATCCCACATTCAACCAAAAATGCATTAAAATTAGAAGACACATATTCCCCCCTGGATCCGAATGGAGGGTGCCCATTTTACATGCTAGTAGATCTTCAACCAAAACCAGAAACAATTTGAAGCACATAAACACTTCCGACTTTGCTTTCAATGGATATACCTAGACATGCCTAGAAAAATCATCAATGAAAGTCACAAAGTAAAGATAGTTTCCAAAAGAGGGTGTCTACCTAGGACCACATACATCATTGTGAACAAACTAGAATTTCTGATTAGCTCAAACTAAACCATCTTTTGGGAACGAGGAGTGCTGCATTTTGTCCAAAATATAGCCTTAACAGAGATATTTACCTGGTGCCTCAAGTTTGGGCAGAGATGACACTATTTCAGATTTTTGTAGGCATAGCAAACTAGCAAAATTTAGATGACCAAAGGGTTCATGCGAAAGCTTTGCATCTGACGTAGCCTAAAAATCATGTACTCCACATGGTGAATCATTCATCGATTTTTTTCATAGTCTATGAGCTTATACAACCCTCAACATAAAATGCCAGAAGAAATTATGATGTTGCCATTTGACAGATCATGAATTGTACATCTATCATCAACAAATTTCACAACCAAGTGCATCTTGGCTGAAATCGAAAGTGATAAAAGATTCTTCTTGATCCATGGAACAAATAAAGCATCCAACAATGTAACAGAACTCCCATCAACAATAGCCCAAATGATCTTACCAACTCTCATGACATGATAAGAGGCGTTGTTGGTGCATGTGACACTATTCCCTACAAGGAAAGGCTCGAGTGAAGTGAAGAAAATGCGCTGCAAGGTAATATGTTTGGTCACCCCACTATCAAAGTACCAAACATATGAGTCTACTATAGACATACACTATGCATGAGAAGATGGGCCATAACTCCAAACAATGGTAAATGCCCATTTTTCATTCTACACAGGATTAGCAGACTCTCTTTAAAGTGTAGAGGCCTCTACAACAACAATTCCAACCTCTTTCTTCCTTGCCTCTTTACCATCTAGTTTTGGACAACTCTTTATGACATGATCATTTCCGTTACAGTATTGCAACACAATTTCTACTTTTCTATTTTCGTCTTGTCTTTCTCATCCTTCTTTAATTGTGCAAAATTAATAGATTTTTTTCTTACTAGTAGAGGAGCTCCATTTACCTGTGCCTTGTAACTAGTTAGGAAATCTTGATATGCAACACGCATAATGGACATGTTTTGCCTAGACCGATCTTCCTGCAACAGGACAAAAAATAAATCCTCAAATGTTAAGGCATTTGGATTGCCTTTCATCATCAATCAAAGAGTAGAAGCAAAACTCTGATATGAATGTGGAAGACCATTTAGAATAGTTTGCACAAGTGAACAATTAGGTAAGACTTCATCAGTAGAAATCAACTCCTCCTTCAAACCTTTGATCTTTGTCAAAAAACTATCCATGGAATTTCCTTCATTCATGTGCTCACTCTCCAACTGTTTTTGGAGGTAAGAAACACGAGCCTCATTCCTTGCCTCATATAAAGTTGTAAGTGTATCCAAAGCATCCTTAGCTATTCTACAAGAGGGAATGTGAGGAATAATGGCACGTTTGATAGAGAAGACTTTAGCTATGGTGTAGGTGCCTTCTTTGATTATGGCTTGGGAGGATGTTTTTTCTTTATGGCATGTGAGCCTTTTTTTCTAATGGCTTGAGTCACTTATGGTTATTTTCTTCAAATTGGCACTTTAATATTAAGGATAATTTTATTATAAATGGGGTATCAACGTTTGGCTCAAAATTAAGAAGTTAACATTGCAAGTAATATGAATGGGACTCGAATAATTCCCAAATTTTATGAATAGGCCTTAAGAATATTCTATTAGTAATTTCGTGGAACTTCTAACTTTGAAACAATGAAATCAATGGAAAGTATGGCATTCTATCCATAGACTAGAATGAAGGTTATGGAGCCTATAGTTGTCTTATACGTCACACAATATGTCCAAACAACATGGTGAAACTGTGTATCCCAATCAGACCTTCAATTGTTTACTATCTTTATCAGTACTATGCACAAAACATTCTTGGAACTTTATGTGTGTCCTTTTTGTTGGGGAGGATATGGTGCCTACTTCTCTTTGAACAAGTAAAATATCTACTAACAAGTACTTAAATTAAACTTGTTCCTCAATCATCTATAAGACATCAAACTAAATATCTGGCCCAATAATGCATAAGTAAATCAAGCATCCAATAGTTTGCTAATAGAGAACAACATCAAATGCATCTCCAACATCATGAAGACTCAATCATAAACCTGTCTCCATAGGAGTGGCAATAGATTTGTATTCTTCAAGGCCAAAATGTTGCAATAATGTGTCAATATATTTGGTTTGACACAAAGCTATTCCGCCATCAACTTGCATAAATAGAATGCCCAAATAATGATGCAAACGCCCAAATTTGACATCTCAAATGAGGCATGCAGATCAGCCTTAAAATCAGCAATATGCTTCTTATGAGGACGAGTGAGCAGCATTTCATCAACATACACAACAATGATCAGATGCACATCATTTGCACACTTAACATATAAGGTGCTCTCAGTTGGACTGTTCTCAAAAACATGTGCAATGAGATAGGCATGGATCTTCTCATACCAAGCATGTAGTGCTAGCTTCAAAACATATAATGCCTTTTCAATCTGTACACTTGGTTTTCATGCCCTTTTTGTACAAATCCATGGGGCTGAAAAACATACACCTTCATGAAAATCACCATTTAGAAATGCAATTTTAATGTCCAACTGATGTACATTCCAACCATGATGAGCTGCAAGTGTGTAGATGCTACGAACAATAGTCATTCGACATGTAGGAGCAAAGGCCTCATCAAAATCATAACCCTTTCTTTGTAACCCTTTCTTGATCATAACCCTTTGTAACAAGCCTAGCCTTATGCCTGTCAATTGTTCCATCAAGCTTACGCTTCAACTTATATACCCACTTAGTGCCTGTTCTTCTTGCTAGGAGACAATTCACATAAAGACCACATACCATTTTTCATAATAGCATCATATTTTGATTGCTTAGTAGCCATCCAATTTTCAAAATTTTGTGCTTCATCAAACAAAACAGGTATTCTCATCATAGAGACTAGAGGCAGCCATAGCATAGCAATCTGGTGCAAAAGAAGCACTATGAGAGCCTAAACGAGTACGATATGACAGAGATGCATCTAATTTGTTGTCACGCAAAGTCTGCACCAGCCATTTGGGCATAGATCTTGTCTCCTCAATATCAACTCTCTCATCAACAAGTGCTCATGTAAATATGCATAAAAGATGGAATGATCTACATTATCACATGAAACCTATAAAGGCTGAGAAGTTGCCTCATTAGGACAAGCACTAGACTTTCCACCTATAAAAAGATGCAACAAAGTATCATACATGTCTTTGGATATAACAAATGTCTCCTTAGTACATGAAAGTAATGGATGAATAGCATCTTCCACAAAAACATCATGGCTAACCGAAATGCATTTAGTCTATGGATGATATAGAAGATAGCCTTTGCTTTCAGAATTGTACCCAACAAAAATACATATCATTGCTTTATCATCCGATTTCCAAGGTTGTTGTTCAAGCACTAATGCATATGCCAGACAACTAAAAACACATAGGTGAGCAACAGATGGCTTATGACCATGCCAAGCCTCATATGGAGTGATAGATTGCAATGCTTTACTGGGACACCTCTTAAGTACATATGCAGCACACATAACAACCTCAAGCCAGAAACTATGTGGTAAAGTCTGACTCTTGACCATACACCTCGCCATCTCCATGAGTGACCTGTTTTTCCTTTCAGCAACTCCATTTTGTTGAGGTATATACGGCACTGTACACTGATGTTTTATCCCACGTTCAGTCAAAAATGCATTAAAGTCAGAAGACATACATTCCCCCCTCGATCAAAATGGAGGGTGCCCATTTTACATGGTGACAGATTTTCAGCCAAAACCAAAACCTATTTGAAGCACATAAACACTTTAGACTTTGCTTTAAATGGATATACCCATGCATTCCTAGAAAAATAATCAATGAAAGTCACGAAGAAAAAATAGTCTCCAAAAGAGGGTGTTTGCATAGGATCATAGACACCACTGTGAACAGGCTGCAATTTCTATGTAGCTCGAATTGAACCATCTTTTGGGAGTGAGGAACACTGCATTTTTCCCAAAATACAGCCTTCATAGACATGTTTAACATGTGTCTCAAGTTTGGGTAGAGAGTACACCATTTCAGATTTCTACAAGCATAGCAAACTAGCAAAATCCAAATGACCAAAGCGTGCATGCCAAAGCTTCGCATCTGACAAAGGGTGAGAATCATGTACTACACATGCTCAATCATTCAAAGTTTTTTCATAGTCTATGAGCTTATATAGCCCATGAAATAAAATGCCAGAAGCAATAATGACATTGCCATTTGATAGATCATGAATTGTACATATGTCATCAAGAAATTTCACAAGCAAGCCAATCTTGGCTAAATCTAAAACTGATAACAGATTCTTCTTGATCCCTGTTACAAATAAAGCATCCATCAATCTAAAATAAATACCATCAGCAATAGTCAGAATGATCTTACTAACTCCTATGATAGGATAAGAGGAGTTGTTGGCAAAAGTGACAATATTCCCTATAGGGGAAGGCTCGAGTTAAGTGAAGAAACTATGCTGCGAGTGATATGTTTGGTTGCCCAATATCAAAATACCAAACATCTCACTCTACTCTTGACATACACTGTTTAGTAGAAGATGTGTCATAATTCAAACAGTAGTAAATGCCCATTCTTCATTCTGCATGAGATTATCAAACTGTGTTTTTGGTGTAGAGGCCTCTACAAAAGCCATTTTAGCCTCTTTCTTCTTTGCCTCTTTCGCAACCAGTTTTGGACAACCCTTTATGACATGATCATTTGCTTTACAGTATTTGCAAAACAATTTCTACTTTTTTGTTTTCTTCTCGTCTCTTTCATCCTTCTTTGATTGTGCAGAATTAGCAGATTTCTGCTTACTAGTAGGAAGCTCCATTTACCTTTGCCCTTCTGACTAGCCAAGAAAGCTTGATCTGCAACACACATAATGGACTTGTTCTACCTAGATTGATCTCTCTGCAACAAAACATAGACTAACTCCTCAAATGTTAAGGCATTTGGATTGCCTTTGATCATCAAACAAAGAGTAGAAGTAAAACTATGATATGAATCAAGAAGACCATTCAGAACAGTCTGCACAAGTGAACTCTCAAGCAAGACTTCATTAGTTGAAATCAATTGTTCCTTCAAATCTTTGATCTTTGTCAAAAAAATATCCATGGAATCTCCTTCATTCATGTGCTCACTCTCCAACTGTTTTTGGAGGTAAGCAGCATGAGCCTCATTCCTTGCTTGGTATAAAGTGGTAAGTGTATCCCAAGCATCCTTAGCTATTCAGCAAGAGCCAATATGAGGAATAATGGCACATTTGACAGAGAAGGCTGTCAATGCATGTGACTAAGCGTTTCTGCTATCCCAACAAATTTTCTCTAGAGTAGGTGCAACAAGAACCACAACACGAATAGGAACATGAAGAATATCCCCATCTTCAATGCCGTTTGCATCACCTTCAGCAACTCTATTTGCAAGTGTAATAAGAATTTTTTCAACACCTTGCACAATATTCCATAGTCCTTTTGGGACCAATACATGATGCATAATATAAGCCCATAATGTGTAATTGGTAGCGTCCAACTTATCCTCAATAGACAACATATCGAATACATCTCTACTTTCAGCCATGGCCATTGACTAAAATACCTTGATGCAAAAAAATGACTATCTCAAAAAGTTGAACAGAACTACCCTATCGAGTTCTATTAAACCTGTAGCAAACTTTGAGATCCTTATATTGGAAAACCAATACTTGTATATATCTTTGGCACAAAAAGACAAAATTGCCTATGCAAGCACTGTGATAGTGCATTCAGAGGCCAAAACAAGCTCAAACGCATTTTTGGCAGAAGTGACAACTTGCTCTGATACCAATTGTTGGAGTTTGAGATCTGTGGAAGCATGTGAATAGCACAAGGAAGAAGAAGAAGAAGAATTGGAGCACAACATACAATACTGAATGTATTACCACTAGAATGTACGCAGATAAGTAACCTGTTAGGGCTATAGGCATATATACAAGCCGGGGGAAGAAAATAAAATCATCTTTAAGATTGTTTTTCTGTTTATTTTCTCCCTCTTCCACTTTTACTTTATACATAGTCTCCTGTTCATTTGGGTTCACACTCATGTATTGGTTTTCTAGGAGATCTTCATCTACACTAAAACATTGGTCTTCTATTGGGATCTCTTGAACCTCCTCATTTTAGAAAGCTATGTCCAATGTTAGGCTCAATTATTCATCTTAATCATCATCCGTCGATCTCTATAGATTCATAGTCCTTATATGGATACTATGAGTCATGAGGGACTGCATCTAAGATTGGGTCCTTAGAGATGAACATATCAATCATGAAAAGATCATACTCATTCTCATAACCAAAATTGCTATTCCACTTTTTTGTTGATGAAATGTCCACAATAGCAAGGATTTAAGTCCACGAGTTAGCTCGAATTCCTCACCATTAAACACTTGTCTGACATATGCATGATCCTCTATATTTTGTGTATTTCTATTGAGGATATGAAGCTCATTATGTCTTCCTCATTCACCTTTTCTTGTAGCATCTTGAAATAATTAGAGATATTTGTGCTCGTTCATCGAGTCCAAATCACTTTTGGTTGCACTATTTATAGAAA
>CM035416.1:127665711-127740711 GCA_020310875.1 Ceratopteris richardii | reverse complement strand
GTACCCCAGCCTGGCGGTTCTTTGGATACGTTTCACCGGATCGAGTAACCGGCATGCATCATCTTTTGTACGAACCGCGTACTATTACTATCGATTAAAAATTTACAGTCACGTTTCCACAACTGGTTTGCAACAATCTGATTAGTTGCCACCTTCCCACAGACGGCGCTAGTGTTAAACGTTGTACTTCCAACCGTCAGAAGTGCGTTTAAGCGATTCTTGGGTTCTTGGGAGTGGAAGGGGTCTGTTAGATAGAGGCCCTATACTTAGTTCCCTAACTAACTACTTACACACAGCAATATACTGATGCTGAGAGCTCTATCAAGAATCTGCTGTACTTAGACATTACAGTTCACAGTTTAGCTCACCCACATGTACCAAATACGCTAAGATGTTATATTGCATCTAAACATAAACTTATTGAAAATATCAGAACAAGAGCATTCGTTCAACCTTTACAGAATGGATACCACAATCCGTCCAATGTCCGAAGACACAGAGAATCCAGGTATTCAAATACACCGTACTGAAGGTTCAGTACACAACCCAAAAAATCCGACTCTTGTTTAAACTTTGTCGTATGAACCTGGACCTCGATACTACAGATAACTTAATACAACCCGAATACCAGAAGAGCTACCACAACTGCACAGACTTCGCCACACATTTGCAGAACATTTCAAGAAAAGAAACAACCCGATATGCAAACTAGCTGAGACTCACAACCGCAATGGATACCAACAGACAATAGACAAGAAGATACACAGATACACACAGAATACTCAGAAAGTCGACAAGATACTCTGAATTAATCAACTCGACACACAGTAACGCTACAGACAAATCACCCAGACAGACAGTCTGGTGATCTCTCGAACGTCTATAAAGTTAACAAACAGAACAGATGTCGACAGCAGGCAAGACAAGAGGCGAACATAAAACTCAGAATACTTGAAATTATGCAAACAAACACTACAGTAATGCCCTGCTCAGTCACCCAGACAGACAGTCTGGTGATCCACCACGGAACATCACTGGCACATCTTTTCTTGATTTATATAACTTTTACAAATTGTCTGTAACAACTTTTCGCTCGTGCGAACAAGATTCAGTTATACATTTCCAATCCGGCGGCCGCTAACACTTTGGCATGCACGGTGGACTCGAAGCCGCAGGTTTTACAAAACTACTGCTCATCTATAATGCCTTCTAAGTACATATTTCTGGCTAATCTAATGGTGCGTGCCAATCCGGCGGACGTTATTACTCAATGGTTTATCAATGGATTGACTCCACAACTTACTCTGGCACGCCCGGTGTGTCCGGTAGTGTTGCAGATAGCACAAAGCAACTAATTAAGTGCACAAGTGGTACTAGTATGGCCTGAATTCTTGCATGTAGTGCAGTACATCTGTCTGGTCGGGTCTTCGGCGATATTTCTATTTGCTTTTAACCACTCCAGATCTTCCGTAAATCCTCAAACCTTGTTTTCCAGCTGCAAAGCCATTGCAATCACTGCATCTAGCGTCATAGCTCCTACACAGCGTATGATCATAATCTGTTTAAGTTGTGGAGTCAATCCATTGATAAATCATTGAGTAATAACATCCGCCGGATTGGCACGCACCTTTAGATTAGCCAAAAATATGTACTAAGAAGGCATTATAGATGAGCAGTAGTTTTGTAAAACCAGCGGGTTCGAGTCCACCGTGCGTGCCAGAGTGTTAGCAGCCGCCGGATTGGAAATGTATAACTGAATCTTGTTCGCACGAGCGAAAAGTTGTTACAGACAGTTTGTAAAAGTTATATAAATCAAGAAATAACTCGCCAGTGACCTTCCGTGGTGGATCACCAGACTGTCTGTTTGGGTGACTGAGCGGGGCCTTATTGTAGTGTTTGTTTGCATAATTTCAAGTATTCTGAGTTTTATGTTTGCCTCTTGTCTTGTCTACCGTCGACATCTGTTCTGTTTATAGACGTTCGAGAGATCACCAGACTGTCTGTCTGGGTGATTTGTCTATAGCGTTACTGTGTGTCGAGTTGATTAATTCAACACTACCGGACACACCGGGCATGCCAGAGTGTTAGCAGCCGCCGGATTGGAAATGTATAACTGAATCTTGTTCGCACGAGCGAAAAGTTGTTACAGAAAGTTTGTAAAAGTTATATAAATCAAGAAAAGACGCGCCAGTGACGTTCCGTGGTGGATCACCAGACTATCTGTCTGGGTGACAAAGCGGGGCGTTACTGTAGTGTTTGTTTGCATAATTTCAAGTATTCTGAGTTTTATGTTCGCTAGTACATATTTCCCACCGGGCGTGCCAGACATTTTGTAAAAGTTATATAAATCAAGAAAAGACGCGCCAGTGACGTTCCGTGGTGGATCACCCGACTGTCTGTCGGGGTGACTGAGCGGGGCGTTACTGTAGTGTTTGTTTGCATAATTTCAAGTATTCTGAGTTTTATGTTCGCCTCTTGTCTTGTCTGCCGTCGACATCTATTCTGTTTGTTAACTTTATAGACGTTCGAGAGATCACCAGACTGTCTGTCTGGGTGATTTGTCTGTGGCGTTACTGTGTGTCGAGTTGATTAATTCAAAGTATCTTGTCGACTTTTTGAGTATTTTGTGTGTATCTGTGTTTCGTCTTGTCTGTTGTCTGTTGGTATCCATTGCGGTTGTGAGTCTCAGCTAGTTTGCGTATCGGGTTGTTTCTTTTCTTGAAATGTTCTGCAAATGTGTGGCAAAGTCTGTGCAGTTGTGGTAGCTCTTCTGGTATTCGGGTTGTATTAAGTTGTCTGTAGTATCGAGGTCCAGGTTCATACGACAAAGTTTAAACGACAATCAGATTTTTTGGGTTGCGTACTGAACCTTCAGTATGGTGTATCTGAATATCTGGATTCTCTGTGTCTTCGGACATTGGACGGATTGTGGTATCCATTCTGTAAAGGTTGAACGAATACTCTTGTTCTGATATTTTCAGTAAGTTTATGTTTAGATGCAATATAACATCTTAGCGTATTCGGTACATGTGGCTGAGCTAAACTGTGAACTGTAATGTCGAAGTACAGCAGATTCTTGATAGAGCTCTCAGCATCAGTATATTGCTGTGTGTAAGTAGTTAGTTTGGGAACTAAGTACAAGGCGTCTGTCTAACAGACCCCTTCCACTCCCAAGAACCCAAGAATCTCTTAAACGCACTTCTGACAGTTGGAAGTACAGCGTTTAACAATATATAGGTGAACAAAGATCTATGCCCAAGATATAGTTCGAACTAGAAAAGGGATAGCTTATCTAGGGGTTATTTTAGAATTGTAATATACACTCCCAATAGAAGCCTACAAGTACCCAAGAGGATCTAGAGGGTGGTCATGAATTTTCTCCAATCTCTTGCTTAGATGATGCTTCAAAGTTGTAGTTTTTGAATTCAAATGATGCCTCCAATGTCCTAGCTTTTCTCCATCAAGTTAGATGGAGTCTTGAGCTAAAAAACTTGTGGAAAAGTGGTCTAAATCTTTATAAAAAACTGAAGTGATGTGGCGCTTGAATTTAGCACTGGTTCACACACTTTAGATTGCTAAATTTCTAACATCTAAGTAATTATTCTATATCTTTGTCTAACCTCCTATGGGTTGCCTCCATTATAGTGTTGCCGGGCACTAGCCATGCAACTCCACTCCATTTATTTTGTAGAGGGAGCTCTCAAAGGTACCCCTTGGTGTGAGTCTCCTCCACAAGCTGATAGAAGTGATTGTAGAAAAAAATAGCTTGCTGTGCAAGGTGCTACATCCAAGAATCCCTTCATATTCCATAGTACCTAGATTTTTTTGGATCAAATTTGTGATTAGAAGAATACATTCAATAGGTTGCCAATCCTCCTATCAAGAAGGGTGCACACCTACAAAAGAGAGACACATATGGAAAGAAAATTTCTCTCAAGAAGACTTAGTGAAGGCATGGAACACATTTGAAAACATCAAAGATAATAATTTGATCCCTAAACCAGTAACATAAGATTAAATGAAGCAAATGAACAATTTCTATAATCAGAATCACAATCTGGCATAGGCAGTGATAACCATATATCATGGTCGATTGCCACTACAAGCTCATTGTGCATGTAAACATGTGCACAATAATTCTTTTGTAGTATTTGTTTCTTTGGGGATCCTAAGGGCAATAATCGCGCTCTTCCATGACCATTTGAAGACACTTATCCCACACGTGCTTGTATTGGCATGCTTACATGAGCACATAAGACCCTTTTGAGATAAGAACTTCAATTCACTTATCCTCATAAAGTGGGATAAGAACAATAATAGAGAACATAGATGGTTCGTGTCTATGATGGTTAGAGGAGGATGTCATGACCTTGTATAGCATCGAGAAGTGATGTACTGAGAAGTAGAGTACATGCTTAAGGAGAAAGGTGCATAGGGAAGATGATGAAGAAATTTCAAAATAACCTATGAAGGATCCCGAAAACACACCCTTTCCAAAAGAGATCCCTTTCAAAAACACCAAAAACTTTCATCGGAAAACACCTAAATCATTCCCCTTAAAATCCTCCATGATTTTAATCAAAATTCCATGTTATCATATAATTTTTTTAAAGAAATTTTTGGAATGCCTGTTGGACTTCCATGGAAGAGGCCCCTCAAAGGTCATCTCTTGTGCCAAGATCATTCAACCTCTAGAAGAAGAGAGGATGATAAAAACAAGAAAAAGAGGGTTAAATCGGTGACCAAAAAAGATACCTACGTTCATAAATTATTGTTGTTTCTTACAACATTTGAAGCTTTTGTGGCCCCTCAAGAGTTATCGTAGTTGGTCAAATATGGCTTCCGGATAAAAATGTCAACCTAGATTTTATCTATCTTTCAAAAGTCAAAGTTGACGAAGTCGAATTGTGAAAGATGTTAAAGATCATATCGACGTCTCGTGTGGATCGTCACACAACATGGATGTGGGAGCAATGGTGTGGCTATTGTTCATATATTTAGGTAGTGATGTGTGTGAACATACTAGGATCATGAGAGAACTTTTTTTCCCTCTTTAGGAGATTTTTTTCCCGGCTTTATATACGCCTATTACCCTATTGGGTCACTTATCTTTGTACATTCTAGTGGTAATACATACAGTATTTTGTGTTGTGCTCCAAGCTTCTTCTTCTTCCTTGTGTTTTTCGTGTGCTTTCATAGACCTCGAACTCCAACAATTGGTATTAGAGTAGGTCATCACTTCATCTAGGGCATTGTAGACACCCCTTCGGTCATAGTCTCCTAATCGCACGAAAAATCGTGAGCATACTCAGGGTGATTAGGAGATCAAAACATCTTCACTCTATGGTATCCAAATTGCAATCTCAGCTCATTTTGACCTCTGAACACACTATTGCAGTGCTTCTACAAGCAATTTTATCTTTTTGTACCAAAGATATGTATAGGTTTCGATTTGCCAGTATAAGCATCTCAAAGTCTGCTACAAGTTTAGTAGAACTTGATAGGGTAATTGTGTCCAACATTTTGAGATACAGTCATTTTTTTGCATCAAGGTATTTTAGACACTGGCCATTGCTAAAATCAGTGATGTATTCCATAGGTTGGATGTTAAGGATAAGTTCGATGGTACCAATTACCCATTATGGGCTTATATGATGCATCATGTATTGGTTGCAAAAGAACCATTGAATATTTTGTAGGACATCCTATTACACTTGCAAACAGAATTGCTGAAGGTGATGTAGACGACATTGAAGATGGAGATATTCTTCATGTTCTTGTTCATGTTGTGGTTCCTACTACACCTACTATAAATTTGTTGGGATGGCAAACATGCTCAAGAACATGCATCGATATCCTTGTCTATCAAACATGCCATTATTCCTCAAATTCACTCTTGTAGAATAGCTAAGGATGCTTGGGACACACTTACCACTTTATACCGGGCAAGGAATGCAACTTGTGGTGTTTACCTCCAAAAACAATTGGAGAGTCCGCATGAATGAAGGAGATTCCATGGATAATTTTTTTGACAAAGATCAAAGATTTGAAGGAACAATTGATTTTTGCTGACGAAGTCTTGCCTGACAGTTCACTTGTGTAGACCATTTTGAATGGCCACCCTGATTGATATCAGAGTTTTGCTTCTATTCTTTATTTGATGGGGAAAGGCAATCCAAATGCCTTAACATTTGAGGAGTTCATCTCTATTTTGTTGTAGGAAGATCAATCTAGGTAGAAGAGGTCCATTATGCATGTTGCAGATCAAGCTTTCTTGGCAAGCAAAAATCTACTAATTGTGCACAATCAAAGAAGGATAAGATAGACAAAAAGAAAATAGAAAAGCAGAAATTGTTTTGAAAATACTATAAAGGAAATGATTATGGCATAAAGACTTTTCCAAAACTGGGTGCAAAAGAGGCAAGGAAGAAAGAGGCTAGAATGGTTGTTGCAGAGGCCTCTACAGTAAAAACAGAGTCTCCTAATCTTGAGAAGAATGAAGAATGGGCATTTACCACGGTTTCTAGTTATGACCCATCTTCTCATGAATAGTGTATATCTGTAATAGACTCAGGTGTTTGATACTTTGATAGTGCAACAACCAAACATATTACCTTAGAGTGTAGTTTCTTCACTTCACTTAAGCATGCTCCTACAAGGAATATTGTCACATGCACCAACAACTCCACTTCTCCTATCATGGGAGTTGATAAGATCATTCTGAAAACTAGTGATGGTAGTTCTTTTCTATTGTCGGATGCTTTATTTGTGCTAGGAATCAAGAAGAATCTATTATCAATTTCACCTTTAGCCAAGATTGGCTTGGTTGTGGAATCTATTGATGATAAATCTAAATTCATGATCCATCAAATGGCGATGTCATCATTGCTCCTGGCATTTTATTTCATGGATTGTATAAGATCATAGACTATGAAAAATTTGTGATGATTCAACATGTTTAGTACATGATTCTCAAGCTTTGTCATATGCAAAGCTTCGGCATGCATGCTTTGGTCATTCAAATTTTGCTAGTTTTCTATGCTTATAGAAATGTAAAATGGTGTCCTCTCTGCCTAAACTTGAGGCACTTGGTAAGCATCTCTAGGAACTGTGTATTTTGGGCAAAATGCAGCATCCCTCATTCCCAAAAGTTGCTTCAATTTGAGCTATTCAAAAATTGCAACCTTTTCACAATCATCTCTATGGTCCTATGCAGACACCCTCTTTTCAATACTATCTTTACTTCGTGACTTTCATTGATGATTTTTCTAGGCATGCATGGGTATATCCATTGAAAGCAAAGTCCAAAGTATTTATATGCTTCAAATAATTTCTAGTTTTGGCTAAAAGTCTGTGAGCATGTAAAATGGGTGCCCTCCATTTTGATCGAGGGGGGAATATATGTCTTCTAATTTTAATGCAATACTAGCTGAACGTGGGATAAAACATTAGTGTGTAGTGCCATATACACCTGAAAAAAATGGAGTTGCTGAATCAAAGAATAGGTCACTCATAGAGGTGGCACGATGTATGGTCAATAGTCAGGCTTTACCATAGAATTTCTGGCTTGAAGCTATTATGTGTGCAACATATGTACATAACAAGTGTCCCATGAAAACATCCCAATCTAGTACTCCATATGAGGCTTGGCATGGTCATAAGCCATATGTTGCTCACCAACGTGTTTTTGTTTGTTTGGCATATGCATTTGTGCCTGAACAAGAATATAGGAAATTGGATTATCAAGGAGTGAAATGTATTTTTCTGGGGTACAATTCTAAAAGCAAAGGCTATCTCTGTATCATCCACATACTAAATGCATTTTGGCTAGCTGCGATGTTGTTTTTGTGGAAGATGCTATTTAGTTAGTACTTTCATGTACTAAGGAGACATCAGTTAGCTCTAATGACATGTATGACACTTTGATGCCTCTTTTTATAGGTGGACAATCTAGTGCTGTCCTAATGAGGCAACTTCTTAGCCTTTATAGGTTTCATGTCATGATGCAGATCATT
This sequence comes from Ceratopteris richardii, assembly GCA_020310875.1. Taxonomy (NCBI): domain Eukaryota; kingdom Viridiplantae; phylum Streptophyta; class Polypodiopsida; order Polypodiales; family Pteridaceae; genus Ceratopteris; species Ceratopteris richardii. The sequence continues at coordinate 127,732,696 of CM035416.1, read as the reverse complement.
CCATTTTTGGTGTAGACTCTTGATGAGAGAGCTCATATTGAGGAGGCAAAAACTATACCAAAATGGTTGGTGCAAACTTTGCGTGACAACAAATTAGATGCATCTCTATCACGCCCTACTTGTTATGGCTCTCATAGTGGTTCTTTTGCATCAGATTGCTATGCAATGGGTGCCTCTAGTCTCTATGATGAGAATGAGCCTGTTTGGTTTGCTGAAGCACAAAATTCTGACGATTGGATGGATCCTATGCAATCAGAATATGATGTTATTATGAAAAATGGTACCTGGCCGTTATCCGACTTGCCTCCTAGAAGGAAGGCCATTCACACTAAGTGGGTATACAAGGTGAAGCATAAGCCTAATAGAATAGTTGAGAGGTATAATAGGCTTGTTGCAAAGGGTTATGCTTAAGAAAGAGGCATTGATTTTGATGAGACCTTTGATCCTACAGGTCGACTGACTATTCTTCGTAGCATCTGTGCTCTTGGAGCTCATCATGGTTGGAATGTACATTATTTGGAAATTAAAACTACATTTCTAAATGGTGACATGCATGAAGAAGTGTATGCTTTTCTAGCCCCGTGGCTTTGTGCAGAAGGGCATGAAAACAAAGTGTGCAGGTTGAAAAAGGCATTATATGGTTTCAAGCAAGCACCATGTGCTTGGTATGAAAAGATACATGCCTACTTGATTGCATATGGTTTTGAGAACAGTCTAATTGAGAGAACCTTATATGTTAAGCGTGTAAATGATGTGCTTCTGATCATTATTGTGTATGCTAATGACATGCTTCTCATTGATCATCATGAGAAGCGTATTGCTGATTTTAAGGCTGACCTGCATGCCTCATTTGAGATGTCAGATTTGGGGCATTTGCATCATTATCTAGGCATTCTATTTATGCAAGTTGATGGTGGAATAACTTTGTCTCAAACAAAATATATTGACACATTATTACAACATTATTTTCTTGAAGATTGTAAGCCCATTGCCACTCCTATGGAGACAGGTTTACCATTGAGTCTTCATGATGCCAGAGATGCATTTGATGTTGTTGTCTATCAGTAGACTATTGTATGCTTGATTTACTTATGCATTATTAAGCTAGATATTCAATTTGTGATCTCATAGATGAGCAAGTTTATGCATTACCTAGGTGTCAAGCATTGGCAGGTGGTTAAGTGCATATTTTGCTCGTTGAGTGGTACTCGACTACTTGGATTATTTTATACCAAGGGGGGATCACTAATGCCAAATTTACATGCTTTTTTTTGAATCATTACCGCCATATTTACATGTTTTTTTTAATTCTAACTGCACTGGTTGCTATGACATTCATGTGTCCACCAGTGATTTTTGCTTCATGTTGGGTAGCCCATGCATTTCTTGGTTAAAGAAGAAGCAACCTACTATGGACACTTCCAGTTGTGTGGTTGATTATAGCGCAACTTTCAGAGTGACTGTTGAGTGTGTGTGGCTCACACACCTTGTGGCTGATTTGGGTGTTCGATAGTCTTGTGACACCACCATCTTCACTGAAACTCAGAGTAGATTGGTAGTCACAAGGAACCCTGTGTTTCATGGTCATACTAAGCACATTGAGGTGCACTATCTTTATGTCAGGGAGAGGTTCTCTGGTGGAGACATCAGTTTCGCGTATGTTCCCACACAGGAAAACATTGAAGACCTTTTAACAAAGGCTCTCCCTATGGAATAGTTTGAAGCTTCCCGCAAAGCATTGGGCTTACTTCATTAAGAGGATTGATTCCACATAGCTTGACACTTTCTTATACATGACTGCCAGCTCCTTGTTCACCGCATCACTCCTAGGGGGGATTTGTTGATATATTTAGGTAGTGATGAGTGTAAGACCACTGAGGCACTTTCTTCCGTCCTTAAGAGGTTTTCCCCCCTAGCTTGTATATATGCTCATTACCCTAATGGGTCACTTATCTTTGTACATTCTAGTGGTAATACATTCAATATTGTGTGTTGTCTCTAAGCTTCTTCTTCTTCCTTATGTTGTTCATGTGCTTCCGTAGACTTCGAACTCCAACAACTATTAGCTTCAAACTTATATGGAGATCATTTGTGATGGATATCATAACGGATTCAAACCATCCATGGATTGCCGCATGTTTTGGGGGCCTGTTTTGCTCACCATTGATTTGGTCTTTGCTCCTAATCGTGACATGGAAAGACATAATACTTGACATTGTTTAGACTCTTTGCCATTGGAGGTCACCCCCTATGGGAAATTTCATATGATGGAAGTGTTGTTTGATAGATGGGGCCAAATGAGATGAGTTTTTGACAAAATTGAGAAAGAAACATGTGACCAAGTTTAACTACACCATGATCTGGTAGAAGTAAAATACGTACTTGGTTTCTCATTGTCGAACCTCTTATCTCACAAAGATTTGCGGAAAGCTAGACTTCATAGAAGCTATATCTCAAAGGACATCATTAACAAGCAAGATCCCTCATCCCTTTTTCAATGTTTCGACTTAGTTCTTTATATAACTACCCAATTATTCTCACCTTCAAATGACATATTAGAAACAGAAAGGCCCCCTAGTTTCATGTTGATCCCTCGATCCTCTTCCTTCCTTCTGTTCAATATGCGATCTCCACGTTCGAGAGTGAGGCCTTTAGGTGTTATACCTCTTTAGTTAAATGCTAGAAGATACGTGTTTAGTAGTTTCAAGGTCTCCATGCAAATGCCCAAAAAGAAATTCTTAACATTCAGCAAGTGGGAAGTGGAAAATCTTTATTTTCATGTCCAACATTCAGCAATTCAATATTATTTATTCTCACCTCCAACTAGGACTCCAAAAAAAAGAAGCAAAATAACATATAAAGAGGAAATTCAAATAAGAAACATGCATATTTGCCTCCAAAGAATTGTGGGCGTGCAAAGCAAACAAATCAAGGAAAGAGATGTTTCATCTCATGAAGAAGAAGAAACTCAAGGAAGAGGTTCTTACAATGGTAGATAACAATAGTGTCGAATGGACTTCTGAGAAAGAGAATATTTAGTTAGTAACCAATGACTTCTTCCAACTCTTGGGGGTGTCCATGTTGCTCATTTCTCAAAGGCATGATTGCCTGCCATAATGAGAATCAGATAAAAAAATTCCTCAAAAAATCATGCACTTGTCAACTCCCCCATCACTAACACAAATATTCTTGAAGTTATTAATGCTCCATCTAGTAGGAAAAGCCGAGGTCTGGTTGGTATCTCCAATGAGTTCTTCAAGCCTTTCATGAGTGACATCATCAAACAACTACTTTGGTGTGGCAAGAGGCCTTAGACTTTGATGCTCTTCCTCTCTTTCTCAATGAACGAGTAATTAAGCTAATCCATAAGAAGACATAAAAAACAAGATTGAAAATTAGTGACCCATGACTATGCTATTACCGTTACTGTCCATGTGAAAGGCCAAATGGCCACCGAACACTTCTTTGTATATTTTCTTTAATAAAACATATAGTGGCCTAGTGAGTCACAGAATGTAAGTTCGACCGCATTTGTAACATCAACAAAGTCTATGTTTGTGCTCCTTGTGTACTGTGTTTTTCTACATATTCCACAGCCTCTGTGTGGAGTACTATGTGCAGCCCTAGGAGCTTTGTTTTCTACTTGGAGGATATCCTCATTGAGCTCTCGAGAAGGTGCATTGCCATCAAAATACTTCATTGGTATCAGAGCATTTTGAAGCAAAAGATTTGTTTCTTTTGTGCGAGCGAAGCACCATAATCAAGGATACAACCATGGCTACAACAACAATTATCATGGAGGATACAAATCAAGAAAAGACTTCAACAACTATACAAGGGATCAAGAGGATTCTCTTCTCATTATGAACATGACTTCAAAACAAGGTATGAATGATGAGCACCTCTTCTATATTGACTCACATTGTTCAAATCATGTAGCCGGCAATGTAGCTCTCCTTTTTTATCTTGAAGAGCCCAAGGGAAAGCACCAAGTGCAGATAGGTGATGATACCAAGCATTCAATTGTCAAGGTAGGAAATGTCAAAAATTTTTATGGGAATAGAAATCTATTGAGCAAAGTTCTTTATGTAAGTACTATCACAAAGAATTTGATGAGTGGTGGACAGATAGTGGAAAATGGTTTGCAGGTTAGGTTCAATAAATTTGGAGCTTTTGAGGAGGACCCCCAACATGGATTCAAGAAAATTGCCAAGGGAGAGAAAACAGGTAGATTGTTTACATTTGAGCTTGCGGACACTAGAAACATTGTACTTTATAATTACAAAATGCATGAAGATTATTTGGAACTTGTCCACATAGATGTGTGGGTTTCAGCAGATGCACTATCTTGTACTTCATGAAACATAAGGATGAAGTGTTCAGTTGTTTCAAGAAGTATCTTGCACGTGGAAAATCAAATAGAAAAAAGTTTAAAGAGGATAAGGTCATATGAAGGAGATGAGTACTTCTCCATGAGTTTGATGCATTTTTGCAAGACAGAGGTATCAAAAGGGATATCACTACTAGATATACTCCTGAGCAAAATGAAGTAGTAGAGTGGAGGAACAGATTAATTGTGGAAGCAACTACATCAATGCTAAATGAAAAGAAGTTGCCTAATTACTTGTGGGCATAGAGTGTCTCTATTGCCACTTATCTTATTAACAGGTGACCTTCTAGATTCCTTGATAGGATGGCCCCCTATGAGGCATGGCAATGTAGGAGACCATCACTTGAACATTGCAGAATATTTGGTTGTGTTGCTTATGTGAATGTTCCATCTCAAATCAGAGGACACCATCAACTTGGAAGAATTTGAAGCATGGAAATCAAAAGGAAAGGTCAAGATGAAGAGGTTGGAGGACATACCTGAGTCATCCAACCAAGCCTTAGGGAGATCACAAAGAGAGAGTAAGAAGCCAATCACATATGGGTATGATACTTCATTAGTCACTAAGCATTCCATTTATCTGACTAAGGATTCATCATGTGAGGAACCTTCTTCATATGAAGAAGCAAGTACCAAAGCAGAATGGAAGGAGGCTATGGATGAAGAAATAGAAGCACTCCAAGAGAATGACACTTGGGAGCTAGTACCCAATAAAGCATCAATGAAGGTAAATGGTTCTAGGTGGATTTACAAAATCAAAAGGAACTCAGATGGATCCATAAAGGGATACAAAGCTAGCCTTGTGGCTAAGGGTTTTGCACAAATCCAAGGAGTAGACTATGATAAAACTTTCTCACTAGTAGCTAAGATGCCAACCATCAGAGTATTGGTAAGTGTAGCTACATCTAGAAATTGGAATATGTATCAACTAGATGTAAAAAATGCTTTTCTCAATGGGTGGATTTTAGAGGAGTTTTACATGGCTCAACCTCCTAGCTATGAAGATCAAAGCAAGGTAAATCATGTATGCAAATTGAAGAAAGCTCTTTATGGTTTGAAGCAGACACCTATGGCATCGAACCATAGGTTAAAAACCTATCTTCAAGACCAAGGATTCATGATGAGCAAGGTAGATTCTTCTCTGTTTGTCAAGAGGATTAGTTTAGAAATGATATATTTATGTGTATATGTTGATGGCATCATTCTTATAGGTAGTGATGCCAATGGCATCAAAAAAATCAAAAACCAGATGATGCAAGAGTTTAAGATCAGTGACCTAGGTTTTTTGAAATATTTTCTTGGACTTGAGTTGGTATACACTAACTCTGGAGTCTATATCACTCAAAAGAAATATGTGCAGGACATGTTGAAGAAGTTCCACTTGGAGGATGCAAAAGTAGCTAGCACCCCTAAAGAGGTAGTTCATAAATTGAGTGCTCATGAAGGTAATTTGCTAGAAGACATTGGAGGTTATCAAAGCATGGTTGGGAGTCTAAACGATGCAACATTAAAAAGGATTGACATATGTCATGGAGTAAGTGTTCTGAGCCGATTCATGCATAAAGCTAGAGTACCTCACTTGGAAGTTGCTAAAAGAATTTCGAAGTATCTCAAAGGTACCCAAAATCAAGGTCTTTACTTCCGATACACATCAGATTTGGACATAAAATTTTACTCAGATGTAGATTGGGCAAGATGTAGGGATGATAGAAGAAGTACCTATGGCTTTTTATCTTTTGCAGGTGATAAGCCAATCTCATGGTCTTCTAAGAAGCAACCAACTCTTGCTCTATCTTCAATAGAGGCTGAATACAAGGGATTAGCAAATGCTACACAAGAAGCTATTTGGATTAGATTGCTCTACTCAAATTTTGGACTTCACTCTCATTCACCAATGATCTTTGGTGATAATACTAGTTCTTTGCATCTTGCAGCCAATCCTATCTATCATGCAAGAACCAAGCATATAGAAGTGCGCTATCACTATGTTAGAGAGAAACTCTTGATCAAAGAGATTCAACTAGCATATGTATCTACAAATATGCAGTGTCCTGATTTGTTAACCAAAGCACTTGATGGTACTAAACTTTGCAGGTTTCAAATTATGATTGGACTGCAGGATATTCAAGAAGATTGATGAATCAATGTAACCCAAGATGTTCGGCTTGAGGGGGAGCTATTGGTGCAAAATGACCAAGCCTACACATTTGGCTTCAAAGAAATGTGTGCAACTATAACTAGATGATACATGTGAACCTTGGCTTGTAACCACTTGATCCTTTACTATTGTAAAAGACTAAATCTTTGAAGAATCTTGTAAAAGACTATATCTCATGGAGTAAGGAAGAACATTAGCTACGAGTTCATTTGAGAGAATAACTCCTACATCAATGGAGTCACTTTTAGTTGGGGCCAAGTTTGAATTCAAATTCAAACTTAGAAGAAAACTCTTATAAAAATTCTTTGTAAATATCGTGGCTATGTGTGGCCTCATTCATAGCTCTCTCCTAATCATCTGTAGAAGCTGAGTGGCTCACACCATAGCTCACTCAATCCAGCATCATTGAGCATCATTACAATGCCAATGATCTTGTACAATCATGATGTATAATACATATAGTTCATTAAACATCTCTGTCTACTTCTCTGCTATGATTACTCAGAACAGTCAACTTTCTCTGATCATATCTCAATGAATCCTGAACCATTTTTCATAATCTTTGGTTCCAATTTTATCTTTCCATATCTCAGTGAATCCTCGACCATTTTTCATAATCTTTGGCTTGTTGGAACCACTTAAAGTCTACTTTGTGCTATCAAAATCTCAAGGCATTTGGTTTAGGCATCAAGGAGAAATTGTCATCGAAGTACTCACTATCTACTGGTTAGTCCCTAAAAAATCGGGTAAGCTTTGGTTTGCTAAACTCATTTCTCATAGCATAGTTGATAATTTTAGATGATTCCACTTGCAATCATTAGCTATATAAGCTAATTGAATTCCCTCAAAGGAATTTCATTAATTGTTTCTATACTGTGAGCTCTAAGTAAAAGAACCAACAAGTGTGTGGACCAAAATAGCAAGTTTTTTAACACTAGCTATCCTTGAAGTAGCCTGTTTTGATCCAATTGTTTCAGGCATCAACTCCAAAGTACATAGATACTTTCTTAGTATCATTTACAATCAAAAAGTGCCTACCATATAACTATGAAGTGTATCAAGGCAGAATACAAAGTAGGTTTTAGCAGTACCACCTCACTTCCTTGAGGTATCCATCCATCTCGTCCAACAATCAACACATGCCCAATGAGGAACTAGAATTTACCATATAGATGCTTACCTAGTAGCAAGAGGAAGGCTCCTCTATGGCTCCATATGTAGGAAGAGAGTTATGTGCCCATAGGTATTTTTCTTTTCATAAATTAATATTTCTAATGATTTATAAGACATGTTTTTATTCATTTGTATCTATTTGTTCTCAAGACACCTATACTACCTCCAACTCTTGAGAGCACAACAGAGGTGCCTATGAGGACATGCATAGGTAGCCTAGGGTTGGAGTGTGATATAGACCTTGAGGGGAGTATAGTGTACATGAGGCATGGGTCGGAGTTCAAAAGAAGAATGAGAACTTTATATGACTCCTACCTACATTTTGTTCACTTGAAATGGAAGTATGTAGAAGTTTTACATATAAATTGAGACAAATATTTAATGTTTTACTTATATGATTTTTTTCTTTTTGTGATGAGTCGAATGAGAGACAAAAAGTATGTCCTTAGTTCATTGGAGATAGAATTTGGCACTAGGTGGTTTCTCTTTCTCACAACATATCCACATAATCTATTGTCCTTTATTTAGACCTATATTATACACACCACGAGTCCTCCAAAAAAATAAATTTCACTTCAAATGGATGCCTACACTTAAGAAAACAAACTCTGCATAAAGAACTAATTGAATGCTCACAATAGCCAATCAAATAGAGACCACACTTGGATTTTTCTAGAAAAAACATCGAGAATGAATCTCGAAATCATCTTAGCTCTAGAGCACTCGAAGCGCTACTCAATGAAACCAACAACGTAGAAAATGGATAAGGAAAGAAGGAGAACTAGCCCTCACAATTAAAAAAAAACTATCTCCAATAGATCCTTCACACGAAGAGAGATATCAATCACTAAGCTTCACTATGTTAGAGATTTCTCGCAAAATACTCAAAGAATGCTGCAAACAATTGATGTGCTGAAAAAAGACTCTTGTAGCTATTGAATGACACAAAGATTACATCAAAACGATACATTACAAGGGAGAACCAATGCTAAGAGCCCACAAAAAGAGAGTTGCAACTTTGCTTCTGCAGAATAGATATGCCTACTCAAAGATAACAAACAAGCAAGTAAGGGTGTTGAGCAGGTCAAAGTTGTGACTTGGCAAAGTGGTGCACAACTGGTGCACACATAGCCAAGGACATCGGTGCATAGGTAGTGCACAAATAATTATTCAAAAAGGCATTTCAGGAAATGTTAAATGGAGGTTTCAAAAAGGTATTTTTAAAGGGTTGTTAAGGCTTTTAAAGTGTTACGGAAGGTCCATGTGAACCCTCCATTATGGACATATTTTGGAGAAACTAAGGCCAAAAGTGGAAAGTATAAGAAGTGAAGATGGTATGCAAGAGCTTTAAGGATTGAAAGAAAAGTCAAGTGGAGGTTGCAAAAAGGTATTTTTGAAGGGTTTTTAAGGGTTTTTAAGTCGTATGGAAGTTTTGGTTAGACCATCTACTATGCACATATTTTGGAGAAAGTAAGATAAAAAGTGGAAACAATAAGGAGTGAAGACATGAGAAAATAGGGAGTCATAGGTCTTAACATGACAAGGTTCTTCGGACAACAAAGTAAACATCAAGATAGACAAGTAGTTGAAAAATGAAGCGATCTACCTAAGACTTATCGACACACCATAAAGGGGAGTTCTTGGAAGTAGACTAAGGGAGCAAGAGCAAGAGCATGCACTACACTGAGAGAGAAAGACAGAGCACGATAGACACATTGAGACAATGCGCATAAACGCAAAGTGTGCAAAGGTTGTGACAACTCAAGGAAGAAGAAGTAGCTTGGAGCACAACACACAATAGTGAATGTATTACCACTAGAATATACAAAGATAAGTCGCCCGTTAGGGCCATAGGCATATAAACAATCTGGGGGGAAAAACCTCTTAAAGAGGGAGAAAAGTGTCCTGGCGGCCCTAGAGTGTTCACACACATCACTACCAAAATATATCAACAGATCCCCCCCCCCCCTGGGAGTGACGTGGTGAACAAGGAGCTGGCACTCATGTATAAGGAAGTGCCAAGCTATGTGGAATCAATCCACAAACAGAAGTAATCCCAAAGCTTTGTGGAAAGCTTTAAACGTCTCCCTAGGTAGAGCCTTTGTAAAAAGGTCTGCAAGGTACTCTTCTGTGGGCACATATCCCAAGCTGATCTCCCTAGGAGAGAACCTCTCCCTTACATAATGATAGTGCACTTCAATCTGCTTAGTGCGAGCATGGAACATAAGGTTCCTTGCAACTACCAATGTGCTTTGACTGTCAGTGAAGATGGTGGTGGTAGAAGCCTGACCAACACCCAAATTAGTCATAAGGCATTTGAGCCACACACACTCAACAGTCATTGTGAAAGCTGCCCTATACTCAACCTCACAACTGAAAGTAGCCACAGTAGGCTGCTTCTTGCTCAACCAAGATATACATCAACTACCAAGCATGAAGCCAAAACCAATGGTGAACACACGAGTGGCATAGCAACCAACCCAATCACTATCGAAAAAAGCATGCAAATCTGGCAATAGTGATCCCCCCTTGGGATAAAACAATCCAAATAGTCGGGTACCACTCAAGTAGCGAAAGATGCGCTTAACCACCTGACAATGCTTGACACTTGGGCCATGCATAAACTTGCTCATCTGTGAGATAGCAAACTAAATATCTGGCCAAGTAATGCATAAGTAAATCAAGCATCCAACAGCCTGCTGATAGAGAACAACATCAAATGCATCTCCAGCATCATGAAGATTCAATCATAAACCTATCTCCATAGGAGTGGGAATAGGCTTACAATCTTCAAGGCCAAAACGTTGCAATAATGTGTCACTGAATGCCCAAATAGTGAAGCAAATGCCCAAATAGTGAAGCAAATGCCCCAAATCAGACATCTCAAATGAGGCATGCAAATCAGCCTTAAAATCAGCAATATGCATGTCATGAGGACTAGTGAGTAGCATGTCATCAACATATACCACAATGATGAGAAGCACGTCATTAGCACGCTTAACATATAAGGTGCTTTCAGTTGGACTGTTCTCAAAACCATGTGCAATTTGATAGGCATGTATATTTTCATACCAAGCACGTGGTGCTTGCCTTAAACCATATAATGCCTTCTTTAACCTGCAGACATGGTTTTCATGCCCTTTCTGCACAAAGCCATGGGGCTGAAAAAAGGACACTTCTTCATGCAAGTCACCATTCAAAAATGTTGTTTAAATGTCCAACTGATGTACATTCCAACCATGATGAGCTGCAAGTGCACAAATGCTCCAAACGGTAGTCGTGCAACATGTAGGTGCAAAGGTCTCATCAAAATCAATGCCTCTTTCCTGCGCATAACCCTTTGCAACAAGCTTACCCTTATACATGTCAAGTTTTCCATCAGGCTTCTGCTTCAGCTTGTATACCCGCTTTGTGCTAATAGATTTCTTGCTAGGAGGCAAGTCACATAAAGACTAGGTACCATTCTTCATTATAGCATCATATTCATATTACATAGCAGCCATCCAATCTTTTGAATTTTGTGCTTCTTCAAATGAAAGAGGCTCATTCTCATCACAACGACTAGACACAAGCATGGCATAGAAATTTGATGCAAAAGAGACACTATAAGAGCCTGATCAATTATGATATGATAGAGGTGCATCTAATTTGTTGTCACACAAAATCTGCACCAGCCATTTTGGCATATTTTTTGCCTACTCAATATCAGCTCTCTCATCAACAAGTGCATCATGTAAATGTGCATCAGAAATGCAATGATCTGCATCATCACATGAAACCTTCAAAGGTTGAGAAGTTGCCTTATTAGAACCAGCACTAGACTTTCCACTTATAAAAAGAGGGAGAAAAGTATCATACATGTCTTTGGAGCTAACAAATGTCTCCTTAGTACATGAAAGTAAGGGTTGAATAGCATCTTCCACAAAAACAACATCACGGCTAACCAGAATCCGTTTAGTTTGTGGGTGATACAGATGATAGCCTTTGCTTTCAGAACTATAACCAACAAAAATATATTTTACAGCTTTATCATCCAATTTTTTGTGATGTTGTTCAGGCACTAGTGCATATGCCAAACAACCAAAAACACGCAGATGAACAACAGATGGCTTGCAACCATGCCAAGTGTCATATGGAGTGGTAGACTGTAGTGCTTTAGTGGGACACCTGTTAACTACATATGCTACACACATGACCGCCTCAAGCCAAAAACTATGGGGTAAAGTCTGACTCTTGACCATACACCTCACCATCTCCATGACTAACCTATTCTTCCGTTCAACAACTCCATTCTGCCGAGGTGTATACGACACTGTACACTGATGTTTTATCCCAAGTCAGCCAAAAATGCATTAAAATCAGAAGACATATATTCCCCCCCTCTATTAGAACAGAGGGTGCCCATTTTAAATGCTGACAAATTTTCAACCAAGACTAGAAACTGTTTGAAGCATATAAACACTTCGGACTTTGCCTTCAATGGATATACCTATGCATGCCTAGAAAAATCATCGATGAAAGTCACGAAGTAAAGATAGTTCCCAAAAGAAGGTGTCTGCATAGAAGCATAGACATCACTATGTAAAAGGTGCAAGTTCTGAGTAGCCCGAACTGAACCATCTTTTCGAACGAAGAGTGTTACATTTTGCCCAAAATACAGCGTTCACAAACATGTTTACCGGGTGCCTCAAGTTTTGGCAATTAAGAGGATACCATTTTAGATTTTTGTAGGCATAGCAAGCTGGCAAAATTCAGATGACCAAAGCGTGCATGCCAAAGCTTTGCATCTGACATAGCTTGAGAATCATGTACTACACATGCCGAATCATTTACAAATCTTTCATAGTGTATGAGCTTATATAGCCCACGACATAAAATGCCAGAAGCAATAAGGACATCACCATTTGATAGATCATGAACTGTACTTCTATCATCAATAAATTTCACAACCAAGCCAATCTTGGCTAATGCAGAAACTGACAACATATTTTTCTTGATCCCTAGCACAAACAAATCATCTAACAAAGCGAACGAACTACCATGAGCAGTAGTCAAAATGATCTTAACAACTCACATAATAGGATAAGAGGAGTAGTTGGCGCATGTAACAATATTCCCTATAGGGGCAGGCTCTAGTGAAGAGAAGAAACTATGCTGAGAGGTAATAAGTTTGGTCGCCTCACTATCAAAGTACCGAACATCTGAGCCTACTACAGACATGCACTGCTCATGAAAAGATGGGTCAAGACTGCAAACAGTAGTAAATGCCCATTCTTCATCCTCCACAAGATTAGTAGACTCTATTTTTGGTGTAGAGGACTCTGCAACAACCATTCTGGCCTCTTTCTTCTTTGCCTCTTTAGCAGCCAGTTTTGGATAGCTCTTAATGACATGATCATTTGCTTTACAATATTTGCAAAACAATTTTTGCTTATCTGATTTCTTCTCATTTTTGTATTCCTTCTTCGAATGTGCAACATTTGCAGATTTTTGCTTACTAGTAGAAGAGCTCCTTTTACCTTTGCCCTTCTGCCTAGCCATGAAAGCTTGATCTGAAACACGCATGATGGACCTGTTTTGCCTAAATCGATCTTCCTGCAATAGAACAGAGATTGACTCATCAAATGACAAGGCATTTGGATTGCCTTTCATCATCAATGAAGAGTAGAAGCAAAACTCTGATGTGAGTTAGGAAGACCATTTCGAATTTCTAAATCTCTAGCAGACTTCAAGAGGCTTATATATCTTTGGTACAAAAAGATGAAATAGCCTACACAAGCAGTGCAATAGTGTGTTCGGAGGTCGAAATGAGCTCAGATTGCGATTTCAGCACCATAGAGCAAAAATGTTTTGATCTTTGAAACACCCTGAGCATGCTTACCAAATTTCGTGCAATTCTGAGACTGCAACCGGAGAGCTGTCGACAACACCCTAGATAAACCGACGACCTGCTTTGATACCAATTGTTGGAGTTAGATGTCTACGGAAGCATGCAAATTGCTCAAGGAAGAAGAAGAAGCTTGGAGCACAACACACAATACTAAATGTATTACCACTTGAATGTACAAACATAAGTGGCCCATTAGGGCAATAGGCATATATACAAGGGGGGGAGAAACCTCCTAAAGAGGGAAAAAAGTGCCCCGGCAGTCATAGAGTGTTCACACACATCACTACCTAAATATTAGTAAGTGAATCCCCCCTTTAAGTGTAACTCGCTAGTTATGCAAGAAGCTTGGCCATGAATCCTAGGAGTGCCACTCATGGGTATTCTCACACAAGCATATTGGGGATAAGGAGGAGTACAGCCACCACCAAATGTAATGGATACTACACCAAGGTAATACTCACAACCCTCGGGGTAACTTTGGAAATGAGCCTAGAAGACCAATCATTTGCTTTAGGTGTAGGGAGTGTGGACATTATCAAAGAAAATTTCCTCTACGAAAAGATTATTCGCCTAGCAAAAATCACCTAGAAGTGAGGCACCACTACACCACTTTCTACCCAAAGGATACACATACACCTCAAGACCTTGTATACAAATGATTTTTGTGGTAGAGAAAAGTTTTCGATGCACATAATATGCCATCATCAATCGTGAGGGTAGTACATCTAGAGAAATTTAAGCCTTAGTTATGTAGACAAGAAGAAAACGGAAGCTCCCTCAAGAAGGACCTAGCTAGGATTGTACAATGCAAGGAGTGATAAAGGACAAAGTGGAAGTAAGAACCAGACAAAATCCCAATAAAGATACTCCACCAAAAGAAGATTTTTCCAACACCAATGAAGCAATTGGACAAGCGGCCTAAAAAGATCTATAGGACTCTCACATTGTGCAAGCTCCTATGGAAACAAAGGCTTTGAGGCTATTGTAATCAAAATTGTTCTATAAGAATGGATGCAAGATTTATATCTAAAGTTTTTCATATCATTGATGGTGTCCACATCCACTCAAGTATATTTGGTCTATTGAAAATGGATGCAAGATTTATATCTAAAGTTTTGCATATCATTGATGAAGTGTCCACATCCACTCTAGTTGCAAAGACTAATGCTTTGAGTGTGGGAAAGATGCTAGGGGAAGCCCCTCTTACAAATTATAAGAGCCCGTGACTCACTATTATAATAAAATGACTCAATCTACAAGGATTTATAGTGTATGGTGGCTTAGGCGTAAACCGTATGGAGTATACCATGGAGAAGCTTGGGCTTCAACCCTTCAGACTAGCCAATTTCAAAGTAACATTGGATGACCAAAGCAAGGTAAAGCCCTTGAGAGTCGCTCCCTATGTTCTAATTGGGTACAAGGTAACATATTTACTCTCTACTATAGTATTAAGATTACCACAAGTAGACGGGGTCTTTACTATTGATTGGGAGGCCCTTGCTAGGTCATGAGATTTTTTTTCACAACTAGGGCAACATGATACTATGTGAGTAAAACATGAAGGAAAAGAGACCAAAAAAAAAAAATGTAGAACAAGATCCATACAACAATGAACAGACTAGCATGATGCAAACAATTAGCATTTGTATGGAAGAGGACATGATGGAATTCCAATAATTGAATACCAAGGAGGGAGAGGACATTTTGACCTTGCTCAAAGTAGTTAAATCATTTCCATGTTATGGGGTTTTTCTAGAAGAGAATTGTATAAAAGGTCATGCAAAACAAGAAGAGGCAGTACAAGTTGTTACAGAAAAACTAAAGATCATACAAGTCACTGCAAAAAAAAGAGGAGACCACATAGGTTGCAGTGTTGATAGGTTGAATCAACCTATCAGAGGTCATAAAAGAGGTAAGAAGACACCACTTAAGTGCAATATAGTTGAAGTTAATTTAAGTGTTGGAAGGAAACTACCTACAAGGTAAAGCAACGTAGTCAACAAACTTCTTTTCCAATTCATGAAATTCTTGGAGTACAAATGCAAGAAAAAGAAGAATATATTGATATTCAGAATCATCTTACACATGAAACTCCTATGAAGGCAAACGTGATGGAATATTTCAAGAATGAAGAAAAGCATATATACACATTGATGGATTGGAACCTTGTAAAACAAATTGAGCTAGGCCACACAAACAATTCTTGTCCTATACTGGTCACCACAAAGTTATGGAACTATCAAGAGTTGATTTCAACGTTGGGAAAGTTGAGTCCAAATTATGTTGAAGTTCATGATAAAAAATTATGGGAGAGCAAAGCACAAGAGGGTATGTTGGTCCTTTTATGGCTTCGTTAATGGATTGCCCATTGGGAAAGACCATGCAAAATTAGAGAAATGTTCCAATGGGGTTCGATGCAAAAACGGAAACATTGGCAAGAGCAATATTGAAACTCTTTTGGTCACTTGACATTTTCTGCAATCTTTCCAGATTGTATATAGCTCATTGTATATAGCTCTCCTCTAGCTCTTTTTCATTGAGTTTTTTCGTTATATGTTGATCTTGTACATATTCTTTGAAATATCTCCTTTAATTCTGATAAAAATCCATAGCCCAAGTCATAAGGAATATTTTGATGGTCTTTTAGTATTCTTTTCGAATTGTTTTTAGTATTTCTTAGATTTTTAAGTGATTTTTTGGGATTTTGCTTTTCTAATGCAATTTTTCTTGTTAATTTGATGAGAAAATGGGTGTTAATTTGATGAGAAAATAGTTTTTTTTATGGGGATATATGCATAAGTGGTAAGCTCACAATTTTCTTGGAGGTAAAACTAGATAGAGGTTGCAAAAAGGTCTTTATGAGAGGTTGTAAAAGTCTTTGAAGTGTTCAAGAAGGTTCAAGTGAGCCATTCCTTATGCGCACACTTTGAAGAAACTAAGGTCAAAAGTGGAAAAGGTAGGCAATGAAGAAGATATGAAAAACACTACAAGGAATACGAGGGCATAATGAAAGTTAATGTGACACATTTTCATCACTACATGATCATGAATGTCATCGGACCGGACATCAAGCACATTGTTGGTGGCAAGTCATTCATGTTCAACCTAGAGGTGGGACATTGTTTGAACACTTTATATGTTACAGAAATTGGAAAAATTCATGTTGATGATTCATGATCGGATATTGATATGTCAAAATATCAAAGAGAAATTAGAATCATTGTACATGAATACAATAATAATCTACTTGATAAAGATGATAATACTCTACATGCTGATTCTAATGATGATGAAGAAGAATTACGTGAAATCAATATTAGTCCATCAATAGATGATGTCATTTATGAGAATGTAGATTTAACAATAGAAGAAATAATAGAAATGAATAACGATAGAGAAGATGAGAATATAGTGATGTCTTACCAAAATGATGGTAATAATGAAAATGCATGAGTACATTAGATAGTAGATCCTACTCTAGTTATCGATCATGAACCTGAATCATTTGAATGGGTAGGAGACAATCTGTTCTCCTTTATTCAACTAGAATATAGGTGAAGCCCACCAGAGAGATGAAAACATATTCTTTTAAGTTAGAACATGAAGCTCCGGAGTATGCCTAACATATTATATATAGCTTTATTTTTTAGGATGAAATTTCTCTCATGTATGTATGCATAAGTGTGTATGTGTGTGCATGTGTGTGCACATTTGTATTTATGCATGTGCATTTTTGTGATATATGCAAGTGTGTTTATAATTGTGTATGCATGTATATGTATCTGTGCATGTAGGCATGTATGTTTGATATGTATTTATCTACATGTATGTTATATCTATATATGTATGTGTATATACATGATGTTTATATTGTTGGTGCAGACCAATCACCAATTGAAGTTTGGAAGACAAAAGATGAAGATAAGATCAATTCTTGAAGCTTAGAAGATGGATACATTCATAGGTTGAAAGAAATGTACACATATGTACATTAGTTAAGACATAGGTTACTTATACTTATGCTTTGACATAAGTCTGTACATATTTGCCTATAAATACTTTGGAAAAATGTCGGGGCAAGAAGAGAGACAAGAGGAGACAATAGAAGAGTATGAGAATAGTGCATTTGTAAGTTGTAAGACTCAATAGAGTTCATAGGAATGAGAAGTAGTCTCTCTCACAACTCAGTTGTAAATTTCTAAGAAATAGAAGAAAAATTGCGCCCGATGTTTCTGTGTTTTCTCCTCGTGTGGTAGATCTTTTGTGAATTCCTTTTGGAGATGTCTAAGTCCATAGTTAATCAATCTATGGCTAGAGTTTGAGAATCTAATTGTGATCAGGCTAAGAGAATTGTGTGTAGGAACATTTACATGTGAGAAAGTATTCACTGGTTCCTGAAACAGGCGCAAATTTTGATCTTTATGATTTGATCATTCCTCACTCCACAGTTTAAAGTTTTGTGCAAGTAAGCACTTAATCTTTAAGTTGAAAGGTAAGCTACTTGTGGCTAAAAGCATTTGCTTAAACGGGTTCTATACTCGGAGAACCAAAGCTAAGAAGTTAGCGGTGTCCAAATCGACTTCTCAGAAGTGCAGATTTAGACATAGGTAACTTGGTAAGTAGATTTCTCAAGATCTACTGAATCTTTTGGAGTGATTTGACTTGGAGAAGGTGCGCAATCTTTAGGCAACACCTTGTGCAAAGTTTCATAAAAAACTTTACACATTTACTCAGTCAATGAGCAAGATTTATGCAGCAGACTTTCTGAGTAATTTCCTTCTTCACAGTTTAGTCAAGAAATTGATATTTAGTCATTGATCTCTTAAATTGGTGAAGGTTTTGATTTACTCTTGATATAGAGGTGTTCTAAATTCAAGAGTAGGTTGTTTTTTTGGAGATTAACATTCTCCATCAGTGGTATCAGAGCAGGAAGCATCAGAATTGAAGAAAAGGAGGATCCCGACTGCTGCAGCTACAAAGAATTTGACATCTGAAGATTCAAAGGGTGAAAGCTTGCAAGGAAAGCTTGAGAAGGAGATCATACAACATCAAGGAAGTCAAAAGGAGTATCATTCGAAGTAAAGGTAACCTTATACTTTATAAAGGTTGAAGAATTCAATATACAGGTGAAGGAAGGATGGGAGACTCTCTTCAAATAGAGAAGTTGGATAGAGAAAACTATCGTGCATGGTCAATGAGGATGGAAGCTCATCTAATGAGCAAAGATTTGATAGCTTACATTACAGGTGAAGAAGAAAAACCACAATTCAAAGATCCTAGTGTTCCAACTAGGGAGGAATTAACAGATTTGAAGAATTGGATGAAGAAAGATGCTCAAGCTAGGAGCATTATCTATATGGCAGTCAATGATTACTTGCTACCTCACATTAGAGGTCTTGAAAGTGCAAGTGATATATGGAATGCTTTGGAAGAGCATTTCCAAAACACCACAAAGTCAAGGAAGGAATCTTTATGGGCAGAATTTACAACTTTCAAGAAGAAGGCCTCTCAATCCATTTCAGACTATGTAACAAGGATGAAAGACATTGCAGATGCATTAGGAGCTGTTGATGAAGATATTGAGGAGGATAAATTGGTAAGGCAAATTCTTACAGGTTTGAGAGGTGATGACAAATGGAAGCCATTCATTTTGTCTATAGAATTATCACTTGATCATTTCACTCCTGATTTATATCAGTTGCTAGGTCATATGCTAACATTTGAGCAGGATGTTAAAGGAGATGGTGACAAAAGTACAGGTCATGCAATGTACTCAAAGGACAAGAAGAAAGCTAACAAAGGAAAGCAACAATCAGGTGAAGATGAAGGCACAACTAGTCAAGCCAACTTCCTAAGAGGTAGAGGAGGTGGCAAAGGTAGAGGAAGAGGCAGGAACAACAAAGATGGAGCCAAAGCATGCTGGATTTGTGGTAAGACAAATCATTTAGCTAATGATTGTTGGCATAATAATCAAAGTAATGGAGGATACAATCAGAACTATAATTCAAGAGGAAGAGGAGGCAGAAATCAAAGAGGTAATTTCAGAGGCAGAGGTAGTAGGGGTTACTTTGGAAGAAATGCAGGTAGAGGTTTCCAAAGTCAACAATATAACAATACCTACTACAATTATGCTTCAGATCAAAAGGAAGATTCAACATTGATAATGAATGCAACTTGTGAAAGGAAGAGTGAAGATCAAAGAGTCTTCTACATTGACTCAGGGTGTAGCAATCACCTGAGTGGTAATATAGCCTTGATGACTGATTTGGAGAATAAGGTATCTAATCATGTTGTTCAAACAGGTGACAACACAAAGCACAATGTGAAGTCAATTGGATCAGTGAAGGCCAAGGATGGTAGCACCTTATTGAGTAAGGTCTTGTATGTTCCTACAATTCCTAAGAATTTGATAAGTGTAGGACAAATTGTGGAAAAAGGTTATGAAGTAAGGTTCACTAATGAAGGAGTGTTTGTGGAAGACCCTAGCAATGGGTATAAACAAATTGTTTTAGGGAAGAAAGAAGGAAGATTGTTCACATTGAAGATTCAAGGTAATGTTGGTCATGCCTTGTTCACTTATGGAGGACATAAGATCTCTGAGTTAGATCTTTGGCACAAGAGGCTTGGACATTTCAATGAAAGAGGTATCAAAGACATGATTAATAATGGTTCAGTGCTTGGATTGCCTAATGTTGCAGGTCAACATATGACATACAGATGTGAGGCATGTCAATTAGGTAAGGCTCATAAGCAACCCTATTCCAAGCATGGGTTTATGTATTCAGAGAAACTTGAGTTGGTACACATAGATGTGTGGGGACCATCAAAGGACTTCAGTATCAATGGCTCAAGGTATTATGTGATTTATGTTGATGATGCTACCAGATGGATCACTATCTATGTGATCAAAGATAAGTCAGAAGTATTCAATACTTTCAAACATTATCATATGTATGCAGAGAGAATTACAGGACATAAGTTGAAGAGACTAAGGTCAGATGGAGGGGGAGAGTATTTCTCTAATGAGTTCAATGATTACTTGTGGAATGCAGGTATAGAAAGAGAGGTTACTTGTAGGTACTCTCCTCAACAAAATGGTGTAGCACAAAGGAGGAATTAGGACTCTTGTTGAGTTTGCAAGGTCGATGATGAATGAGAACAATTGCCCAAATTATTTGTGGGCTGAGGTTGTAAATACAGCTACTTATTTGGTCAATAGGCTACCTTGTAAAGCTTTGCAGGGTATGACACCTTATGAGGCTACCTTGTAAAGCTTTGCAGGGTATGACACTAGATCATTGCAAAGTATTTGGATGTTTGGCCTATGCATATGTGCCATCACAATTAAGGCACAAATTGGAACCTAAAGCTGAAAAATATGTGTTTATTGGTTATGATGATAAGCAGATGGGATACAGGTTGTGGAATCCATCCACAAAACATTTTCTTGTATCAAAAGATGTTACATTTGATGAGCAAGGTACTTGGTATGCAGGTACTATCAATATTAATACAGATGATGAAGAAATTGTGAGCCAAAGGAAAGGTAAATCAAAGGTTCAGATATTTGATGAGCAAGAGAATAATGAAGTGCAGGTTGAAGTGGAAGAAACACCAAGATTTGATCCTGAATGTGAAGAACCAGAAAATTCAAGGAGTGGAGAACTTAGGAGGTCTACAAGGAACAAATGGCAACCTACGAGGTATAGCTATGATACTTCATTTTTGACTACTAAGGATTATGCATACATGGTTAAAGTAGATGAAGACCCTTCTACATATGAAGAGGCAAAAGGTAAAGAAAATTGGGAGAAAGCTATGCAGGAAGAATATGATGCATTGATGGAGAATCAAACATGGGATTTGGTTCCAAAGCCAAATAATCAGAAGATCATTGGATGTAAGTGGGTTTATAAGACAAAAAGATTTGCGGATGGAAGTGTGTCTAGGTACAAAGCTAGACTTGTTGTGAAAGGGTTTGCTCAGACATATGGTGTTGACTATGATGAGACTTATAGTCCAGTGGCAAAGATGACAACCATCAGGACACTTATAGCAATTGCTGCATGTAAAGGTTGGAAATTGTGTCAATTAGATGTGAAGAATGCTTTTTTGAATGGTTACATTTCAGATGAAGTTTTCATGGAGCAACCTCAAGGATTCAGAGATGGAAGATATCCAGATCATGTGTGTAAGCTCAAGAGAGCTTTATATGGCTTGAAGCAGGCCCCAAGGGCATGGAACTATAGGCTTGTAAAGTTCCTAAAAGAACTTGGATTTCAAGTATCAAAAGCAGATAGTAGCTTGCTTGTCAAAGCAAGTGATGATGGGTTTATTTACATGTGCATATATGTTGATGATATCATTCTTACAGGTACAGATGAGAAAGGCATTCAAAGCTTAAAGAAGCAAATGGAGAAAGAGTTCAAAATCAGTGATTTGGGAGACTTGTCATACTTCTTGGGCATGGAGATTTCATACACTCAACATGGAGTGTATGTGACTCAAGAAAGGTATTTGAGGAACTTGTTAATCAAGTTTAAAATGGATGATTGCAGGGTAGCACCTACTCCAATGGAGGTGAATCACAAATTAAGCAGATTTGGAGGTGAAGAATTCAAGGACATGAAGCAATATCAGAGTTTGGTTGGTAGTCTTATCTATGCTACATTAACTAGACCTGATTTATCATATGCAGTTGGGGTTTTGTCTCAATTCATGCATTGTCCTAAGAAAGAGCATTGGATTGCAGGTCAAAGAGTGTTGAGGTACATTAAGGGTACACTCAAAGAAGGTTTGTATTATGGTTTTACATCAGATACAAATATCAAGATCTATAGTGATGCAGATTGGGCAGGTAATCCAGATGATAGAAGGTCAACCTATGGATACATGTGTTATGTGGGAGATAAGCTAATCTCTTGGTGCTCAAAGAAGCAACATACAGTTGCTTTGTCATCTACAGAAGCAGAGTACAAAGGCATGGTTGAAGCTGCAAAAGAAGTGATTTGGCTTAAGACTCTCATGAAGAGTTTTGACACTATACAGAGCATACCTATCATTTATGGTGATAACATGAGTTCGTTATATCTAGCTGCTACTCCTGTTTTTCATGCCAGGACCAAACACATTGAGATACAGTATCATGGCAGGCATAAAGAAGATCAGAGAAACCTCAATTGATGATTGAGGAGGAGCTGTTGGTGCAGACCAATCACCAATTGAAGTTTGGAAGACAAAAGATGAAGATAAGATCAATTCTTGAAGCTTAGAAGATGGATACATTCATAGGTTGAAAGAAATGTACACATATGTACATTAGTTAAGACATAGGTTACTTATACTTATGCTTTGACATAAGTCTGTATATATTTGCCTATAAATACTTTGGAAAAATGTCGGGGCAAGAAGAGAGACAAGAGGAGACAATAGAAGAGTATGAGAATAGTGCATTTGTAAGTTGTAAGACTCAATAGAGTTCATAGGAATGAGAAGTAGTCTCTCTCACAACTCAGTTGTAAATTTCTGAGAAATAGAAGAAAAATTGCGCCCGATGTTTCTGTGTTTTCTCCTCGTGTGGTAGATCTTTTGTGAATTCCTTTTGGAGATGTCTAAGTCCATAGTTAATCAATCTATGGCTAGAGTTTGAGAATCTAATTGTGATCAGGCTAAGAGAACTGTGTGTAGAAACATTTACATGTGAGAAAGTATTCACTGGTTCCTGAAACAGGCGCAAATTTTGATCTGAATGATTTGATCATTCCTCACTCCACAATTTAAAATTTTGTGCAAGTAAGCACTTAATCTTTAAGTTGAAAGGTAAGCTACGTGTGCCTAAAAGCATTTGCTTAAACGGGTTCTATACTGGGAGAACCAAAGCTAAGAAGTTAGGGGTGTCCAAATCGACTTCTCAGAAGTGCAGATTTCGACATAGGTAACTTGGTAAGTAGATTTCTCAAGATCTACTAAATCTTTTGGAGTGATTTGACTTGGAGAAGGTGCACAATCTTTAGGCGACACCTTGTGCAAAGTTTCATAAAAAACTTTACACATTTACTCAGTCAATGAGCAAGATTTATGCAGCAGACTTTCTGAGTAATTTCCTTCTTCACAGTTTAGTCAAGAAATTGATATTTAGTCATTGAGCTCTTAAATTGGTGAAGGTTTTGACTTACTCTTGATATAGAGGTGTTCTAAATTCAAGAGTAGGTTGTTCTTTTGGAGATTAACATTCTCCATCATATATATCTTTATATGTATCATGGTCCTCGTTGATTCGAATAGCCATATATAAAGCCATAAGTTTGGGAGGAGAGACATTTCTCTAGTATGTGGTAGGAGGGCTAAAATGCAATGTGTCTATATACTTCAACCATATGAGAAACACGTATGGGTACGAAAGTACGAAAAAAATATGGTTGAAAGTACCATACATGCATATATGTATATATATATATATATATATATATATATATATATATATATATATATATATATATATATATATATATATATATATACATATACTTTGTTAAGCTTGAATTAATTGAAAGTATGAGTGAAGGTAGGCGGAGTACTTATGTGACCTTCTTTATTTGACAAAGTAAGCTAAACATCTAACAAAGTAAGCCCACTGTTATAGAAATGGGCAAGAGATGGCCTTAAGGTCAAACTAGAGACATAGTTTGAACTTGATAGCGCAAAGGCCCATCCTCCCCGAAAGGGCTAGATTAGACATTTCATCACATCTGATGAAGGATGCCACACTACACTTCATGGGAGGTTGAACCCCACCCCCAACGTTGGGAGGCAAAAGTACCCAATCGATGAAGCTAACCGGCGTAAACCAAATTGATGTAGTTTTATGGAAAAGTCTTTTGATCATTTATTTACATATCTCTCAATTTCGCAAAAATTATACCGTGGAAAATATAAGCAAGAAAAAAAAAAAACACAAATAAGTAAAACGATTTGCACACACATGTAGAGGCCAGAGACTGTGTATCAAGGATGGAAATTCCACAAAGCGTACGACATTTGGAATTTTATCAAGTGTTAACTACGTTTATCTGACACCCAAACTTGCCTCCCCTACGATTCATGATTATCTAATAAGTCTCACCTGTTTTCATCTTGTGTCTTTACACTTCTCTTTCTACATCCATGTCTCTCTCTTGGAAAGCTTTATCGAGAGAGAGAGAGAGAGAGAGCTGATACGCCTAAGAGGTTTCTTTGGTGTATCCTTGTAAACCAAGCGAGTCTCTTGGACAAATTCCTTATTTCTTTGCACCATGTCATTTTCATTCCTTCATTAGGGAGTCAACGTAGACATGGCTGAGAGCAACTAATGCGTAGTATGCAAATGTGCAGCAAATAGAAAAACGTTTTATGTCTTGCGTTCATGTATCTACGGCTGTTCTATTCGTAACGCGTTCTATGGTATATAAGGGCAGGTAGAAAAGCACCGTAGGAAACGCAAAAGAAAAAAAAATAAATAATAAAAAAGCAAAGAGGGCATGCACCCCATATTGATAATGTGTAGTAAAAGAGAGGTTAGATATTTATACTCTACTATAACACAGACACACACATACATATATATATATATATATATATATATATATATATATATATATATATATATATATATATATATATATATATGTGATGACGATGGCGATGATGATACGAATAAAAACAATGATCTCAAGAAAGAATACCAAAAACGACAACAAAAACAATAATATGAACAATAACGACAGCAGAGTTCTGAACACAAACAAAACAACGACATATAAATCTATGCCCACATAACCCTTCTCAAGTTTGGAAAGACTTCTTGCAAGTTAAGAAACCCTATTTTATACAGAGATTGATATACATAGCAATTGACGCTCATGCGACACTTTGATATCGCTAATTACTTACAGCGTGTATTCGATGGCGTGACAAAAGAACTCGTGCGCAAGCAAAGCTCTTTTTCTCTCTCTCTCTGCCACTATCAATTGATACAGATTAACATTAGCAATGTTTTAAATTAATAAGGATTTAAATTAACATTAGCAATGTTAATTTAAAACCTTATTCCCCAAGATGAACAGATTCTGATAGGGACTTCATAAACTTATTTAGGAAGATTCTGACCTCTCTCTCTCCCTCCCTCCTTTATCTAATTGATTCAGATTGTAGAATATTGTTGGCAATGTTTCTCCGAAAACCCCTTAAATGAGGAGATTCAGACAGGATCTTTAACCCTTTTTTTTCAAAAGGGAAGTTCTGCCTTGGCCTATTCTCCCAGAGTTTAATTAAAAAAAGAACAAGTTACAAGTGAATGGGATTAGTGCTCTTGGGACTCCCCGAATTCCACAAAGCAGGGGCACAACTTGCGGATCTAGAGAGTGTTCCAAAGGTAGTTAATAACCCTCTCATTCCTCTCATGCAGAGCCCACTTGGGTTTAAGCTTGTTGTTCTTGATGAGAAACATTTTATGATGCCTAAAGGGTTGGGACCACTTGTAGTTGGAGATTCTTTTGCCGAAGTGGAACACCGACTTCTCAATCCACCACTCTTTAGGAGGGTGTCCAAAATTCTAAGTGCATGGCTCTCTCCAAATCTTCGAGAAGGTTTCTCCTCTTATAACATTCCATAGTGCCACTGAGAAGCCGATTGCTTCGCCCAAAAGCGTTTGCTTCCAAATAAATTGATCTTCCAATGTCAAAATATTTCGAAGGGTCTATGAGAACCAAAGAGATTTGGGGCACGTCAATCTATGTACATGCAAACATACGTACCCCCACAGATTTGTGTATGTATGTATGTGTATATGTGTGCGTCCGTGTGTTTGTGCGTGCAACTGTGTATGCGCGTGTGCGTAGTGGAGAAGCATGCTGATTACAGACATGCCAAGATTCGAAGCAAAAAAGGTGAGTCAGCTGATGGCAATCATGAAGCTCACCAACGATCCGTCATGGTTGCATAGGCGATCCGTCCGGATAATTTCGCAAGTTTTTTTAAATAAAGGAAGTTCGGCGTTAGCTTAATCTCCCGGACTTTAATTATAATAAAGAGAAAAAGTTACAAGTGAATGGGACTAGTGCCCATGGGACCCCCCAAATCCCACAATGCAGGGGAGGAGTATGGCAAGCTACAGGGCATTACAAATGAGGCGGATAACATTACCATCACCCTCATGTGGGACCCATTTGGGTTTCAACTTGTTGTTTTCGAGGAGATAAATATAGTGATGTCTAAACGGTGGCGATCTCTTGACTCGAGAGATTCTTTTACCAAGGAGAAACAAGGATTTCTCGATCGACCATTCCTTAGGAGTTTGGCCAAAATTGACGGCACAGCGCTCTCTCCAAATCTTCCAGAGAGCCTCACCTCTGATGGCATTCCACAGCCTCGATGAGCAGCCGATCGCCTCACCCAACATCACTTGTTGCCAGTTGATTTGACTCGTGAGTCTCAATACTCTGGACACGTGATGCCAGATAACACGGGACTTGGGGTAGTCGAAGAACAGGTGAGCTAAATCTTCGATGCACCGATGGCAACGCTTGCACCATGGCTGCACACCACAGATCTTGTTAGCCCTTGCATTGGTCCAGATTCCTTTATGCAAGATCTACCACATGAGAATGGACTTTTTTA
This sequence comes from Ceratopteris richardii, assembly GCA_020310875.1. Taxonomy (NCBI): domain Eukaryota; kingdom Viridiplantae; phylum Streptophyta; class Polypodiopsida; order Polypodiales; family Pteridaceae; genus Ceratopteris; species Ceratopteris richardii. The sequence continues at coordinate 127,705,432 of CM035416.1, read as the reverse complement.
CCTCAATTAGGGGGTGCCAAATAGACATGAATTTTAGCTCCCACCGAAGTTTGGTTCAAGCAAGGCACCATCTCTTGTTAAGGGTGTGGTGAACATCCAAATCCCCTTTGAAGTTCGGGATTCTGGATAGCATCTTACATAAGTTGTAACACTCAGCCGTTGAAGACTTTGGTGATGCAGGTGGCTTTCATGATCAATCATTGGAGTATCCGTCGGTGTTTGTTTGTCTGAATTGAGAGATCGTAGATTCGTATGGATAATGGGTGCCAAAATTGCAATCTGCTTGCGATTGATTGTCCACCTAGTAAGCAAGCTTTACCTGTGATCCGTTTTGCTCTATTGGTGGATCATCGCCGGTGTGGCCTGGCTCCCATCATGATTGTCTTGGAGTCTTTCCATCGCGACAGCGTGCTTTGCCTCATCGCGACGGCGTCTAGCTGCCATCGCGACGGTGTGGCTCATGCCCATCATCATTTTGCTCCAATTCGGAAATTGAACTCACTCGCGTGGGGCACGTTTCCCAAGCGCACACCATCGCGACCCTTCACACCTGGACCGTCGCGATCATCCTCCCTGCATTGATTTCTGGAGCGTCGCGTGTGGGTACCAGCCTGCTCCAAACTGCTCCAAAGGTACATTGACGGTGGTGTCCTGCCCAGAGGACAATCGCGCTGCGCGCGGTCGGGTTTCGCAACTTGCAAGTTGCACTCTTTCGAAGCACACCGGCAGGCGAATCCTTATGGACTTCGAGTTCCCTTGGCGATTTGACTTTGGAGTAACTCAAGAAATTGCTCAAAGTTAATATTTTTTGGGCGCTCGCTAATTGGTTACAAATTTTAAAGGAAGTTTCCTTTTGAGTACAAGTTCGTAATAGCTGTCGCTAAGGGCTTCCACTTTAGCTCAAATCACTTATAAATTGGGATAAAATGGCATTTAAGGAACCTAAAATAAGTTGAAAGGAGCTCTTTCGAAGCGAGTTAGCTTTGCTTTTGAAAAGGATTGGTGAGTTCCTATTGCTTTTGGTGAGTCTCGTTTTCATGGCTCCCCCTTAGTGCCAGTGCCCCCCTTAGGTGGATTCCGTCCCCCCGGACGTTGCACCTCCGGTGGTCTCTTTGTGCAAGGAATCGGTGGCAACAAAGCAAGAAGTATTGATGAAAACTTGTCTCATCGGCCAAGTATTTGGCCCTAGGCCCCCTCTAGAAAATGTGAGAACTTGGTTGCGCAAGGAGTGGTTCCCACGTGGTATAATTGTGTGCAAATGTCAATTCTTGCCGGCAAATCACCTACTTCTAGTATTTGAGAATGAGGAGATGGCCTTCCAGGCCCTGCAAGCTGGCTCCTGGCTGGTGGGCCGGTCAACATTATGCCTATTTAAGTGGACCCTAGACTTTGTTCTGAACAAGACAAAGCCTCTTCGTTACCCACTCTGGGTGGGGCTTCCCAATCTACCCTATTTCTTGTATGGATTTCTTCGAGAAATCGTTTCGCCGATCGATCGCCCAATGGCCTCAAGAGAGGATGTTGGGGGTCTAATTTACGAGGGTACTCATTCCTTCAACGCACGCTGGCACCCACAAATTTGCGTTGAAACAGACTTGAACCAAGTCCTCCCTTCAAAGATTTCCATAAACTGTGGCCATGGTATGACTTGGGTTCAGGAGATTACCTACAAGAATTTGCCAAATGCATGCTTCCATTGCGGACTCCAAGGTCACAGGATCAAAGACTACCCCCTGAAGCAAAATACCAAGAAAAGTAAGCCTAAACCAGATGGGACCCCGGATCCTTTCCCTCAAGTTGACACTAGGGGCCATCCCTCTCTGATGGAGGAAGAAGCGGGCACTCGTGTTGTAGAGACGGAGTCAGAAGCGTTCACGGAAGTAAGACATAGGAGGAAAGTTAGCCTTCGAAGAGCACTAGCAAGGAACGTTATGACCATTGCCCCTTCGAATAACATGTACTGCAACCTAGAAAAGGAAATTAATGAGGTCGACCTCCCAGGGGATAATCTTTATGAAGAAGACCCTGCTGACAATTCACCTGGATGCTCTACTAGCAAAGAAGACAACCAAGAAGGTTACACCACCAGTAAAGAGGATGGCTTCACCACCAGCAACGAAGACAATCAAAACAGTGAAAGCTCCTTCCTTGGTCCTACTCTTCCAGTATGCTTGTCAAGCTTACCACAGGAAAAGTCAAAGCTTAAAGGGAAACAACCGTCAGGCATGCCTTGGAAGAGCCCCCTCAAGAGTAGGATCCTGAGTCAAAAAGTTGAGGGGAAAAAAGAAGAAAAGAAAAAAGAAAGATCGGGTCCCTCCCCTCAAAGAGGGCAACCATCAATAATGAAAATCACTTCGCATAACGTCAGGGGGTTGTCATACCCCTCTAGAGCGGAGATTCTTGTTCAATGGTTCAAAGACAAGTGCCTCAAACCCGACTTTATCTGCTTACAAGAGATTAAAATCGATGCAGAGGACCTCCAGAAACAACTTAAACACATTTCTCCGGACTACCTTTGGCTCTCCACTTCCCACCCTAGGGGGGCGGGTGGCGTTGCAATTGGTATTAGTCAATCTTGGTCCAGCAAGTTGACCTCAACTTGTGAAGATCGAAATCATCGTTGGATTGCAGCCTCTTTTGGGTTCCCTAATCAGTTCACCGTGGTCTCACTTTATGCCCCTAATGTTGAGATGGATAGAGTCGACACTTGGACTTCCCTCGACTCCCTCTCACACAATGTTTTGCTCTACGGGGACTTCAACATGGTGGAATTTCCTGAGGATCGCTAGAATAACAAGGGGAACATTATTGACGGTCAGGAGAAAGAGATATGGGATAAAATCAAGCTCCATCTCGACTTGGTCGAGGTGAAAGATATGAATGGGTTCTCCTGGTCTAACCTCCAACTGGGGGACTCTCTGAGGAAAGCAAGACTTGATAGATGTTACGTCTACCAAAACACCATCCTCGAGTGGGGTATTCCTTCGATATCCCAACACATGGACCTGACTATCTCAGACCACTACCCGATTACTCTGTCCTTCAAACCGATTCCCACGCTCCGGAAAGCTCCTTGGTTTCATGCTTGTTAGACAGTGTTTTCCCTCCCCTCTGTCCACCAAGAAATTTCCGCAGTTTGGGCGGAGGCATTTGCATTCTGTAATGAACCGGCTAAGTGCTGGAGAAGCGCGGTAGAAAGGACTCGACAAATTCTGATCAGGACTCATAAGGCCATAAGAGAGGTCCGGAAAAGAAGAAGAGAAATGGTATACCGGAGACTCTCATGTCTTGAAGGAGAAGTGAACAAAGGTAACTTGCAATGCCAGCAAGGTCTTCTGAAAATCAGGGGAAGACTAAGACTTGAGGAGGAGGTTCAAAGGAAAAATCTTCAAATATTCTTCAAAGACTCGTGGGCGGGAAAGGCAGACAAACCATCGAAAGAGATGTGTAACATCCTCAAAAAGAAACAAGCCAGGGAATCCATCCCCTTCTTGGTCGATAACAATGGGATCGAATGTAGCTCGGAAGTCGAGAACAGATCTATCATCATCGAGCACTTTACCCACCTTCTCGGGGTCTCGATTCCTCTTTCCCCGCACACGCATGACTACATGGCTACCATCTCAAGGGTAGCTCATTCTAGAATCCCTCAGAACATGAATTCTCTTCTAGAAGCTAACATTTCCGAGAACGAAATTATCGAGGTTATTGATGCTCTTCCCAATGGAAAAAGTCCAGGTCCTGATGGCCTCACCAATGAGTTTTTCAAGTCCTTCAAACATGTGGTGGCCACCCCACTACGTTTGGTGTGGCTCGAGGCTCTCTCCTTCGGTGCCCTTCCTGAGTGTCTTAATAATGGCATCATCAAGTTAATTCACAAAAGGGGATATAAGAACAAAATTGAAAACTCGCGGCTGATTACCATGCTGCAAACTGGTTACAAGATAATTGCCAAAGTTATTGCCAACAAAATCTCTTGTCATTAATTTTAAAGTCTTGGCTTTGTGAGGACCAGAAAGGTTTTGTCAAAGGTAGATCTATACTTGAAGCTATTGTCGACATTTGGGAAGGCCTTACGTTTGCTGAGGAGTCTGCTCAAGATCTCGTTTTCATTAAGATCGACTTCGACAAAGCATATGACAGATTGGAATGGGAGTTTATTCTCCAATCACTGAAAGACCTTGGATGCAGCCAAAAGTTCACGAAAATGGTTTCCACTCTTCTCGAAAACGCTTCAACTAAAATAAATATCAATGGTAAACTCTCTGAGCCCATACGCCTAAAAAGATCTATCAGGCAAGGCTGCCCTCTAGCTCCTCTACTCTTCACGATTGCCTCGAATGGCCTCAGTCTCCTTTTAAAGCATCACATGGACTCTGGCAATCTCATGGGTCTTTCCCTGCCTCTAAATCATGGCCAAATGATTGCTAGACTCTTCGCGGATAATATGAATGCCTTTGTGCATAACGATATGAACAACATTGAGGTGTTCTAGAGTTGCCTTGACACCTTTTGTGTGGCGTCAGGTTCAAAAATCAACCATGCTAAAACTGCTTTCAGAGCAATTCGTGGACCCCCACCCCAATTGTTGATAGATCAGGGATGTCAAGTTATCCCTAGGGGTCAAGTCTTTCGTCTCCTCGGCATCCCCATGGGCTTCGACATCACAATGGACCAACGATGGAACTGGGTGCTGGCCAAGCTTGATAGCAAATTAAACCATTGGAAAGGTATGAAAGTCAACTTGGCAGGGCGTGCTATGGTTGTTAACACATTTATGCTTTCAACGACTATTTACTTTATCTCGTGTTGGAGACTGAAGGAGAAAGAGTTGAGCAAAGTGGAAAGAATTTGCAGAAACTTCCTTTGGACTGGGGACCCCAATAGGAGGGGGATTCCCAAAATCAACTGGGAAACTTGCATTAGCTCGAAAGACTCAGGGGGCTTGGGTATTTTGGATATCATTGGGTTCGCTGACAAGCTGGCGGTTAAGTGGCTTATCAAGGCTTGGAGCAATAGTGAGTCCTCTTGGGCTAAATTGATAGCCAGAAACTTGAAAGACCTTATGTTTGTTGGCCATCCTGGCTAGAAGGACATTGGGATTCTCACACTTTTGTTCTCCCCCCTCCCAGTGTCCCCTAAAGGCTCTAGCCTCGTGTATTCTTTATGGAAGAGTTGGAACAAGGCCAAACAATTCATGAGAATCAGTGATGAGTGGCAGTGAGCGGCTAAGATAAGACAAAATGACTCTATATGGTTTCCGATCAGCAGCATTAGAGGAGTGGAACCTTGGAACCTCCAAACTACAAAGCGGTTATGGAACAAGGGGTTCAAACAGTGGAAACAACTCTGGAAACAAGAGACCAACCAGTGGATTAGGCTCGAAGACTTAGACCCAAGACACTGAGTTACCCTCGAGGAATGGACTCTTCTTTAGGGCAGATGTTTGGCATGGGACCGCTCAACTACCCACCTTCTCTCCGGACGGGATTTTCCTTGCCTAGAGGGCCTCAAATGGAGCAATGGTAAGAAAATATCCACAATCCCCAACTTCAAAGAGAACGTAGATGTTCACCACACCCTTAACAAGAGGTGGTGCCTTTCGTGGACCAAACTTCGATGGGAACTAAAGTTCATGTCTATTTGGCACCCCCTAATTGAGATAAAAAAGTCGGTTCTCATGTGGTAGATCTTGCATAAGGCAATCTGGTCCAATGCAAGGGCTAATAAAATCTGTGGTGTCCCGCCATGGTGCAAACGTTGTCATCGATGCATCGAAGATTTAGTTCACCTGTTCTTTGATTGCCCCAAGTCTCGGGTTGTCTGGCATCACGTGGCACGGCTTTTGCGACTCTCGCACCAAAACAATTGGCAACAGGTGTTGTTGGGTGAGGCGATCGGCTGCTCATCGAGGCTCTGGAATGCCATCAGGAGTGAGACCCTTTGGAAGTTTTGGAGGGAGCGATGTGCTGTCAATTTTGGCCAAACTCCGAAAGAATGGTCGATCGAGAAATCCTTGTTTCTTCTAGGTAAAAGAATCTCCCGAGATAAGAGATCTCCACCGTTTAGACATCATTGTATTTATATCCGCGAAAACAACAAGCTGAAACCCAAATGGGTCCCACATGAGGGTGATGACAGATTTATCCGCCTCATTTGTAATGCCCTCTAACTTGCCATACTCCTCCCCTGCTTTGTGGGATTTGGGGGGTTCCCATGGGCACTAGTCCCATTCACTTATAACCTTTCTTTTTTATTTTAATTAAATTATGGGAGAATAGGCCAAGGCCGAACTTCCTTTTATAATAATAAAAAAAAAGGTGAGTCAGAAAAGCACGTATACTTCAAACAGAGCTCCACTTAAAAAGAGGTACGTACAGAGAGAGTCTCTTCCCATAGCTTCTATATCTATGTTTGTCTCATTCCGATAGAGAAAACTTCTTGGCTGATCCAAAAGACCATCAAATATTAAAAGCTTAGGGAGCCATCTGCAGCCACAAAATATCAGGGATTTCTTAAACTCTGAGGTGACTATTACCCCAAGATTGCAAATGAAAGTGTGCACGTATCATATATATTTTCGGTGATTAAGCAATAATGCATGTGAAGGAGGTCAACATGACTATATGGGTGTTGCATAAGCTTGAATAATGTATGGCCACAGCATTTCTCGTTGCGTGATTGTTTGTTTGTTAAATAGCATAATTTGATGAAATGCTTTCGGGGATAGAGAACATGTGTAATGCTTCCTTTGGTAGGATTAAGACCTTTTCCTCTTCAATTCGCAGGAGTACATGTCCCGAATTTGTGTCCACTCCATGCAAGTCAGCCAAAAAATCACAAACGTGTCAATGGATGTTCAAATCATGAGACAAACTATGGTCAGACTTGGGGTCCATGCGGATTTCATTGACTTCATAAATGTTGCAAAAGATCTTTTATTGAAACGAATCTCTACCATCTAAAAAAAACCTAAAAAAAAAATGATAAAAATTAGCTTCCCCATAGAGTGTGGAGCTGTACTTATCATTCGCAGAATATTGCCTCCGATTTTTACTCTTCACCTCAAAATAGGGGAAAGTTGACAATGTTTTCTTGGGTCATTAAAGACCTTTCTTGAATAGAAGATTGTTCATGGTGCTCTCTAGGATCACTAGGCGCCTTCTCTAAATAAAGAGGTATGATAGTTTCCAATTCAGTTGAACATGTACTCTCGTGACTTCGATGCTTTCATTTATACAATCTCCCTTTTTGCACATTGTTGCCCATCTTTTTTTTTTAAGGAAACATTTTAGTTCAAATCCGTTTTTTTTTTACCATTTTACATATTACCCATTATTTTTGTAAAAAGGGTCATTCAAAGTTGACCACTCTTTTTAGTGCTTTAAAATAGCATCCATTATTTTTGTGAAAAAGTTGTTGAACAACTTTTTAGTTACTATCCATTCCTTTAGTGCTTTAATTATCCTTCACTATTCTTTTGAAAGAAAATCATTGGTACATACTCATTTCCAAAATTCTATATAAAGAGCTTAGGAATTCATTTTTGTAGAGTGTAGTTGATACTTGATCATTTTGATTATACAGATATTTTTTGTATAGACCATATCACTTCCACATATCTATTTTTCTTCATCTGCTCTATTATCTCTGCAATCTATGCTATTTTTTGCTTCCCTTCATGCTTCCAATTTGAGCTACTTCTTTGAACTTCTAATATTCTTCATTGGTACGAGAGCTAGTTGATGCATCAGAGTTGCTATACATGAGGTCCATGCATAAGATGCAGCACCAATAAGATGATACTTTGCACGTACCTTCTTTTAGAATTACCTTTTTTAGGATGGCTGACGGAAATAGCCAAATAGAAAAATTGAGCAAAACCAATTATCAAGCCTCGTGTTTTTGCATGTCTGCATAGCTTATGGGTAGGAATTTCCATGGTCTTATTAGTGGGGAAGAACCTCAACCCGAATTTGCCTCACCAAAATCTAACACCACAACAAAACCGGGAATATTAGAGGTGGAATGAGCGTGCAAAGAAGGTAATCTTTGTATTGACACAAAATATTGAATTGAGTATGATAGGGCACATATAGGACTTGAGAACAAGCAAGGAGATTTGGGAAGCGTTAGAATGACTATTTTCAACAACCACAAAGGCATGGCATATTCAATTGAAAAATGAGTTAAATAATTTACAAAAAGATGTACAACAATCACTAAATGATTATGTTTTAAAAATTAAGTAGATTGTGGATGCACTTGCTTCAATTTCATGCATAGTTGAAGATGATGATTTAATTGCATTTGTTTTGAATGGTTTAAAAGAAGATGAAAAATGGAAAATGTTTACAACTTCTGTATTTGTGAGAGAGGAATTGTCTAATTTTGATGAGTTGGTTTCACTTATGATAACAGAAGAAATTAATATAAATGGTGGATATTCTATGCAAAAAGGTAGTGTAGTTCATGCACTTTATGCAGGAAATCAGCGTGGCCACACAGGTGGTGAAGAGGAACTCTCAGAGGTCGTGGAGGTCAAAATGAGACAAACAACAATTATGATGCTAGCAGCTTCGAAATGAATTGTTAGTATATGATCAATGTCTACCCCTCATGATTATATGCACATTTTGTAAGGCCCCCATTATGAGGAGAAGCCAAGCGTGCATTACCCAATTGATGGGAATCCCAACTTGTATGTTGGATGAAGATCATATTGGACCATGTCAGGTATTGTAAGGAAAGGGAGTTACCAGGGTCCCCAATAATGGGTTCCGGGGTTGCGGGGTCCAAGGGGGCCAGCGGGGCCCCTAGTTGGGGGTCCCAAGGGGCCAGCGGGCCCCTTGGTGGGGGTCCGAGGGCAGCACCCTCGACGTGACGGTAAAGGGAATATTCCATGGAATATTCCCTATCGGAGTCAAAAATCATTTATATTTGTTAGGTCGGTTCAATTGGTCTAAGCCGTGTATAGCAATTATGCGGGCGGTGGCAATTATCCTATATATACATGATTTTTGCACTACCTGAGACATCGAATTAAGCCAGCATACCTCTACCTTGTATCTCCCTATCTAGAGTTGTCTGGATCGCCATTTAAGCTCTACCTTGAGAGCACACGGGTGGACAACGCCATCATCTTTGTACTTTTTGCTAGTAGAAAATTGTTGAGATTCTCCTATATCTGTTATCTTCTCTACTATTGCTCCTATGTTATATTGCGTAACTATTTTCTTACATGGTATTAGAGCCGTACGGTTTGAATAGCCTCAGAAGTATCACTATTTTAGCCTACTAGCAGACTAGAATATTAGTAGATTATTCGAGTGATTACATGATGGCTTCATCGTCGAACATTGGTCTTGGTGCTTCAGCTAATGTTAATGCTGCACCTATTTGAATTTGCCCACCTGCATTCACTTAAGGGAAGCTGGATGGAACCAACTATACACTCTCTGGAAGTTCAAAATTTCTACAATTTTGGACTCCTATGAATTACTTGACACTATCATGGGACCAATGGGATTGGACCTAGAGCCTATACGAGTTGAAGATCCGACAAATTCAAGATTGATGATTCAGTGAGATCCAGATCTTCTACGAGCTTGGAAGAGGTAGAATGTTGATGCATTATGTGCAATTGTCACTAGTATAAGTGATTCTGTGCTTACTTTAGTTCAACATACTACTAAAGCACATGAGGCTTGGGGCATATTGGCTCGTCAATATGAGAACAAGAACCACACTAGGATACAGAATTTAGAAAATCAGTTGGCAAATGAAAAACATTCTGATTCTGAAAAGGTGAAGATTTTATCAAACGGTTAAAACATCTTTAAGATCAATTGGTTGGTGTTGTTATAACACCAGAAGAGCTGGCTCAAAGATGTGTACGTGTTCTTCTAGCAAAGTATGATGGATTAGTAACAACCCTTAACACTCACGTAAGACCAACTCCCCTTACATTTGAAGAGTTTTGTGATATGCTTTTAGAAGAAGAGATGCGGTTGAAGAATCGACAAAGTAAAAGTGATGCTGCATTCTTAGCAAATGCAAAAGGTAAAGGCTCTTCTGATGGATCAAAGAAGAAGCCAAATAAGAAAAAGTGAAAAGAAAGGCCATGCGGTCAAGGATCGCAGAAAGAAGCAAGCTGATGAATGGACTGAGACTGTAAAATCATCGTGGAAGAACAAAGAGTCTGCAAACAACACAGAGGTGGAACTATGGGTAGATATTGAAGAGGTATGCTCATCTGCTCAAGCTCGTGTTGATGAACCATGGATTTTAGATAGTGGAGCTTCTCGTCATATGACCAGTAAAAAGGATTGGTATAGTTTCCTGGTGCCTCTACGGGAATCCATCAATGTAGTGGTGGGAAATGACTCCAAGTGTCCAGTGGAAGGAACTGGAACCATCTCTTTTATCACTTCTCCAGGTGTTGAGAAAAAGTTATCCGATGTTCTCTATGTACCTACACTTAGAAGAAATTTGTTGTTAGTTTCTGCAATAATAGATCGTGGACTCGAAGTTCACTTCAATAAGAGTGGTGCAAAAATTATGGATTCATCAGGTAATGTAGTAGGTAAATGCATAAGATGTGATAACCTATATGAGTTAAGTGCCTTAACTACTACAGAGGATAAAGATGTAAGCAAGTTATGGCACCAGCAATTTGGGCATCTCGGATTTGTAGTTTTGAAGGAGATGCAAAGAACAGGGATGGTTGTTTGACCACCAATCGATCTCAAGCTCCTCTAGAGTTGGTACATGCTGATCTCTATAGTAAAATGTCTACACCTACTTTAGGAGGATCTTTCTACTTTTTGATATTAGTTGATGATTATAGTAGAAAGATGTGGGTTGATTTCATTCGAGAGAAGGCTGATGCTTTTGAAAAATTTAAAATGTGGCATAAGTATGTGGAAAATGAATCAAGAAGGAAACTGAAGAAATTCAGAACACATAGAGGAGGTGAATTCTTGTCAATAGAATTCAATAATTACTGTAAGGAGCATGATGTGAAAAGGCAACTTACCACAGCTCATACACCTCAACAAAATGGCATTGTTGAGTGCAAGAACAGGACAGTAGTTGAAATGGCTCGTTGTATGTTAGAGGCTCATGACATGCTTGATTCATTCTGGGCAGAAGCAGTCAATATAGCAGTCTACATTCTCAATCGAAGCTACACAAAAGCACTAAAGGGGATGACTCCTCAAGAAGCATATTCTAGTAAAAAGCCTTCACTTTTACATTCCATAATTTTTGGTTGTTTCTGTTATGAACATATTCCTGATTCAACAAGATCAAAGTTTGATTCAAAAAGAAAAAAATGTGTCTTCCTAGGATATAGTGAAGAGCCTAAAGCATACAGGTTGTGGGATCCTGAGGCAAGGAAGATTTTTCTCAGCCGAGATGTGGTGTTTGATGAACGACCACACGTAGTAGAAGATAAAGGTATATCTACTATCTCATCAAACGGAGAATTTGTTGAAAACAAGAAAAAGAACTCCTAATCTACTATTAAATACACACTAAATAGATTAAGGAGGATGGAACAAAAGAAATGAAAACATAATGAACTTGATTAATATGAAAAGACTTACATGAGTTGCTCTAGGAGCATGGAGACTCCATGAGGAGAAGAAGCACACTCTTGGCAATGGGCTAGAGAGAATGAGCTTGTGGGGAGTGAAGGAGAGGCCTTGCTTATATGGAGTTTGGGAGAATTCCCTTGCAGGTGGGATATATGTGCTTGCATGAGAATGCTTCTAGCTTTGGAAAAAAGGGTGGAGCATGGAACTCTCACCACCCACCCTCCATGTGATGACCCTTTTGTTTTTAATATGGGGACTAGTGACATATGGGGTCACTTAGTCCATTTGGTTTTTAGGATCCAAGGACATATGGGATCCTTGGACATATGGGATCCAAGTTTGGGACATATGGCATCCTTGGGATCTTGGGACATATGGGATCCCAAGATATATACTTGGACATTTGGGATCCAAGTGGTTTTTAATGGGATCTAGGGACATATGGGAGCCCTAGACATATAGGGGGTTTACATCATGGGGTAGATAGTGCTTTCTATCCATTTGCCACCTTTTGAGCATTGTCCTGTTGTTCTAGTCTTTATGAGATCCATTGATAGGATCTTTGTTAGGGTACTTTTCCTTCTTATGGGCTTTGAGTAGCATAGGTTCATAATCATAGGGAAGGTCTTACCACTTTTTTTAGGTGGCAGTGTCTAGTCCCTTTACATGGGGCTTGAAATGAATTTGGAGCTCAATACGATTTTACCTTTTCTATTTGGAGAGAGAGTATACATAGCTTCAAAACTCGATGGCTTTGGGAAGGTCCTACCTTCTTTAAGAAGGTGGTGTCTAATGCCTTACAAGGAGAATTTTGAAAGCACTTTTATAGCTTATTTGCCTCAAAATACAAAGGGAAGGCATTTTTCATGGTTTCAAATCCATCTAAGATATAGAATGACTTCAGATTCGTCTCCATTTCTAGTAGATATTTAGTGGTTGTTTCTCTAGCACAGGCCGTGAGCAGAATAGATACATCATACAATTCATGCTTTTGGAAATAAACAAGTATTTTGAAATCAGGCACATCTTCACTTAAAATTTGAATTGGGCATTCAATGTGGCAGCCGATTTCCTGAAAACATAGATGCTCCAGATCCATTGTTAACTGATGTAATATCTTCGATTCTATGTAGATTAATTTGACACGTCACTGATGCATGTTCATTAATCTACTCAGTGCGGCTTCCTACCTACTCTTCGTGAGCGTTCTACTGACTCCAACATTCACAGTGTTGAAACCCACATTGTGTAGACTGATGGAGACGGTGACACACTCTGAAGAGTCTGACTGTAAGGAGGTAAGAATACTCTGCCGAAGGATTCCAGGATCGATGGCTGTAGATCTTCTGTGCAGAGGGCTTCTGGTCTCAATTTTTCTCCCTCTCCTTACTGCTTTCTCTGCGTCAAGTGGTAATGTTTTGTGCTCTGTGAACTGTGCGCTTGTGTACGATACAAGAAGAGAGAAATAGGTTGTAATGGATTAGTAAGGAACAACATTTCTCATGCACACATTTTCTTTTGTGTGCTAGCTAGCACGGAGCAAATGCAGTCACATCCTTGAGTTTCCATCATTGCACAATGCTCCTCCATTTTACCTCCATTCTGGTGTTGTTGCGAATTGCTCGAACTTCTTTCTGCGTGTATCGAGACCTGTAATGGCATCACTTCTTCATTGCTCCGAGCAATGTAGTTTTCTTCTTGCGCTCTCACCTTCATACTCTTTCTTGTCGTCTGTATGTGCGCATCATGTCTAGAAAGTCTCTCTTTCTTTTCGATTGTTGTAGGTTTTTGTTCCTTGCTGCATGTCTATTGATGCGTTTGCAAGATTCTCTACAGATCTTCATCTTGAAGATTGTTGATCTGAAGATAGATGTGTGTCGAGGATCCCACAAAACTTCAGAGGCTGATGTGTCCAGGATCCCACGAAATCGGATCGTTCTGAATAGGCTTTACCTAGAGTATTTCCTCCTGAAAGAGCAACAATGTCCTTGTTTGAAAGGCCCATATGATAGAAAACATCATGTAGATGTTGTGAACCTTGGTTGGCATCTGGAAGACATTCTCGAGGCACTACAAGAGAATCATTGTGCCCTGGAACGAACTCAATAGTTGGGCCTCCGGTTACTTCCACTACAACAACCCCAGCAAGCTGATAAAGGTCAGTGTAACTAAGGATGGGGCATTTGTGTTTAATTTGCTCACAAAAATCTATTGCGGTTTTCAGGTCAGCATTAGCACCACAAGAATAGCCTAGTCGACAACCGGAGCTGGCATCTCTGCTGATTTACACTCGACACAGCAAGCAAGGAAGAACAGGGCCTGCTAATGGAATACTGAACCTTTCTCTTGGGAGTTAAGGATCATGCTTGATGGACGTTTCAATGGAGATGTCCTCACCTTCCTCCCCTCTCTCTCAAATACACAGGCACACACACACACACACACACACAATTTGGCAGTCACGAGATGCCACGAGACTAAGGAAAATAGCGCAGAGGTTCTTTTGCTTTGCTTACTCTCCAGACAATAGTGAATTGCAGGTCCTTTGAATCCATGTGGTAGCTCTGTTATATTCTTGCTTTATGCGCAAGGTGCAGACCAACACAAGCTTCAAGCTTGAAGAAGTGACTCCTACCGTCCACTGAAGCACGTTCCAGATCTTTGAGTCAAAGACCTTGTTTGATCTGTCAATAGCTTCTAGTGCATCTCCTCAAAAGCACGTTGAAGTCGTTGGCTAACTCATTTGCACGTGCTGCACATATACCATGCTTGCCTACTTGAAGAGACCTTTGGTATGGAATGCATCCGATAGCAAGCAGATTGACGATAATAAATTTCCATCCTCCATTGTCATATAGACGCATGAGTTGGGATTCGTAGGTGGTGATGAGAATCGACCGTGTATTTTGATGAATGAAAGTGAAGTTGAAAGACTAATGATAAATATGATTAAGAACCACAAAAGCTGGTGACAAAACTTGTGAAAATGAATAACAGTAGTGCTTAGAAGCACTATTATTGAAGAATATATGGGAGGGAGGGATTAAGAACGAGAAAAATAAAACATACTAATATTGAAGATGACAAACGGAAAGCTCAAAAGAAAAATGATTAACCTATGCTCTGATACCATGTTGAAAATAAGAAAAAGAAATCCTAATCTACTATTAACTACACACTAATTAGATTAAGGAGGATGGAACAAAAGAAATGAAAACATAATGAACTTGATTAATATGAAAAGACTTACATGAGTTGCTCTAGGAGCATGGAGACTCCATGAGGAGAAGAAGCACACTCTTTGCAATGGGCTAGAGCGAATGAGCTTGTGGGGAGTGAAGGAGAGGCCTTGCTTATATGGAGTTTGGGAGAATTCCCTTGCATGTGGGATATATGTGCTTGCATGAGAATGATTCTAGCTTTGGAAAAAAGGGCGGAGCATGGAACTCTCAACAGAAATATCTCACCTTGAGCCTATCAAAAGAGAGGTTAAAGTTGAGGAGGAGGAAACATCTGATGGAGAAGTTTCCTCAATAAAACTCCAACCAGTTGTAGTTGCACAATGTAAGCCACTACCGAAGTGGGCACAATAGCTCTTTAATGATCACAATCCACATATAGATGTACTAGAATCATCCTCGGATGGATTGCAAAGATCAAAGAGAATAGAGGAGAAATGAATAGCCTCATAACACATTGTTAACATGGCTCTAATGGTAGATATCATGGGCTCGGTAAATGAACGTACCACCATTGAAGAAGCCCTTGATGATCCAGGTTGGAGAGCGGCAATGCAATCTGAGTATCATAGTATACTCAAAAATGATACATGGGATCTAGTCGACTTGCCGCTAAAGAAGAAGGTAATAGGTACTAAATGGATTTGGAAAGCTAAGTATAAGGCAGATGGAACATTAGAAAAGTATAAGGCAAGATTAGTTGCACAGGATTTTTCACAGATCAAAGGATTTGATGTTCAAGAAACGTTTGCACCAACAGCTCGCATGACAACTATCTGGACGGTACTTGTAGTAGCTGCACAAAAGGCCTAGCCTGTTTTCCAGATGGATGTCAAATCTGCATTTTTGAATGGTCAGCTCAAGGAGGAGGTATATGTATCTCAACCTCCAGGTTTTGAGGTGCCCAATTTAGAAAATAAAGTTTGCAGGTTGAAGAAAGCTTTGTATGGACTTAAGCAAGCTCCACGGGCTTGGTACCAATGGATAGATAATTTTTTCAAAAATATGGGTTTTGAAAGAAGTACTTCTGATGCTAACTTGTCTGTAACGAAAAGGGATAGCAAGCTAGTTGTTGTCATTGTATATGTAGATGATTTGATCATTAGAGGAGATCATTAGGAACGCATCAATCAAACTCGGATCTACTTGCGAACTGAGTTTGAAATGACAGACTAAGGTCTACTCCATTTTTGTGTGGGAATTGAAGTATAGCAAAGGAAGGTTAGCATTTTCATCTCACAACAAAAATATGCCAAATGAATTCTCAAGGCATTTGGAATGATGGACTGCAAATGAACTAGCACACCTATGGAGGTAAATCATAAGCTATCTATGATGAGAACATGCCTGATGTAGATGCTAAGAAGTATAGGAAGCTTGTTGGAAGTCTTATTTTTTGTGCAACACTAGATGAGACATTTGTTATGTTGTTGGAGTGCTAAGTAGGTTTTCCAACAAACCTAAGGAGAGCCACTAGAATGGTGGAATGCGAATTCTAAGGTACATTGCAGGAACCTTGAATATTGGCATTTTTTATAAACACAGATGATACATGTCAAGGATATTGTGATTCAAATTGGGCTCGAGATTGTGATTCTAGAAAATCAGTTTTTGGATATTGTTTCTCACTTGGTTCACGAATATTTTCTTGGGTAAGTAGGAAGCAACCAACTCTCGCACTCTTCTCCACTGAAGCAGAGTACAAAGCAGCTTGTTTTGCTTCTTGTGAGGCAATCTGGTTAAGGAGAATTCTTGCAGATCTAGGCTTTCCATCAAATATGGTGACTGTACTCAAGTGTGATAATCAAAGTTGTATGGCTATTGCAAAGAACCCAGTATTTAATGATCGCACCAAGCACATAGAAGTATAGTACAATTACATTTGTGAGCTAATTGAAGATGAAATTCTGGAGCTAGAATATTGCCCAACAGAGGCAAATTGTGCTCACATATTCACTAAAGCACTTGGAAGAGAGCAGCTCAACAGGCATCTTCAACAAATGGGCATAGGACCGAGACCTACTTAATTTATCATCGGTAAACATTGAGGGGGGGTGTTATTTTATGATCAATGTCTACCCCTCATGATTGTATGCACATTTTGTAAGGCCCCCATTACGAGGAGAAGCCAAGCGCGCATTACCCAACTGATGGGAATCCCAACTTGTATGTTGGATGAAGGTCATATTGGACCATGTAAAGTATTCTAACGAAAGGGAGTTACCGGGGTCCCCAATTGTGGGGTCCGGGGCAACGGTGAGTAGCCTCGGCTGGGGGGTCCAAGGGGGCCAGTAGGCCAGCAACAGTAAAGAGAATATTCCATGGAATATTCCCTATCAGAGTTAGAAATCATTTATATTTGTTAGGTCGGTTCAATTGGTCTAAGCTCTGTATGGAAATTACGCGGGTGGTGGCCACCCACGCTCTACCACCCATTTATAGCCATCCACAAAAGGCAACCCATGATCCTATATACATGACTTCTATACTACTTGAGACATGGAATTGAGCCAACATACCTGTACCCTGTATCTCCCTATCTAGAGTTGTCTAGATCACCATTTAAGCTCTACCTTGAGAGTGCACGGGTGGACAACGCCATCATCTTTGTACTTGCTACTAGTAGAAAATTGTGGAGATTCTCTTATATCTATTATCTTCTCTGCTACTGCTCCCGTGTTATATTGTGTAACTATTGTCTTACATGAATATGCGTGGTACGGGAGATATTCCTACTGTGGCCGAGGACGTAATGCGTATCAAGGTAATCTAGGTATAACATGTTATAATTGTGGTGAAATTGGTCATATATCTCGTGATTGTTGGCATAATCAACGGTGAGATGGATATGCAAGGCAAAATCATATAGAGGGTAATTTTGTTCAGGAAAACAATCATGAAAATGTACTAATGATAAATGTGAATACAAATGCAAATCATAGCAATGATGTATGGTATGTTGATAGTGGATGTAGTAATCATATGAGCAATAATGTTGATTGGTTTGCTAATTTACATACACCTTTGTTTGATGGTAAGGTTGAAATAGGTGATAGTTCAATGCACAAAATAGCGCAAGTTGGGGACATGTGTTTTGAGGATAAAAAAGGCAATAAAGTTTTAACAAATGTCCTTCATGTACCTTCTATAAGTAAAAGTCTTATTTGAGTTGGTCAAACATTGGAGCATGGTTATCAAGGACGGTTCAACAAATCTAGGTGTTTTGTTGAAAATCCAAAGCAAAATTATAAATTCTTAGCAAAAGGTCAACCACAAGGAAGACTTTTTATGTTGGATGTAACTCCTAATTTTGTTTCTTATTATTCAATTGGTAGTAATAAGATTTCTCAAATTGAGTTGTGGCATAAGCAAATAGGACATGTAAATATACATAAGTTGAAATACATGGCTCGAAGAAAGATTGTTGTCGGTTTACCTGATATTTCAAAACAAAATATGATACATTTGTGTGATGCTTGTCACTTTGATAAGCAAGCAAGGCATCCTTTTTTTAGTGCCAAAGTGCAAAGCATGGATTTATTAGAATTGGTGCATATTGATGTTTGGGGTCCTACAAAGGAGCCATCACTTGCAGATAGTAAGTATTATGTTACTTTTGTGGATGATTTGAGCTGAATGACTTTTGTGTATTTTCTTAAGCATAAGAGTGATGTGTTTGACTACTTTGTCAACTTCAAAGTAATGGCAAGAAAACAATCAGGAAAGGTAATTGAAAGGTTAAGATCTGATGGTGGTAGTGAATATTTTTCAAGAATGTTTAATGTTTTTCTTTGGAATGAAGGTATAAAGAGAGAAGTCACTTGCACGTATACTCCTCAACAAAATGGAGTAGCAGAAATACAGAATAGGATTATCACAAGAATAGCAAAAGCAATGCTAAATGAAAAGAATATGCCACTGAAGTTTTATGCTAAAGCAGTAAATAAAGTAGTATATTTGGTGAATCATATGCCAACATCTACAACACATAATGTAACTCCTTTTGAGGTTTGGTTTAATAGAAAACTTATTATTTATCACTTGTGTGTATTTGGTTGTGTTTGTTTTTCTATGGTTCCATATGAATTGAGAACTAAATTATAGCCAAAAGCAGAGAAATGTATCTTCATGAGTTATGCAGATAATCAGAAAGGATATAAGTGTTATAATCCAATAACTAAGGAAATGATTATTAGCCATGATGTATGCTTTGATGAGTTATTGTCTTGGTATAAAGATCCTATTTTGCAGGTTCAAGAAGAAATGCAAGAAGAAATTGAGGATGGTTTACATGATACTATGGGGGTGAGCTGAGAAGATGAGAATGATCATACTCAAGAAAAATTATCACCTACATCAAAAGAGAAAGGAAAAGGTAAAGCAAAGCTTGTTGAGTTAAGTAATGATGTAGAAATTGATGAAAGTTCTAAATCTGATTTGATAAAACATGAACATGAACTTAGGAGAAGTTCAAGAGAAAGAAAACCCACACAAAGGTATATTGAGTTTTATTGTGTTTCACATTTGGCTTTTACGTCAAAAGATATTGAAGAATAGGAACCTACATGTTTCAATTATGCAAATTCAAATATTACTTGCTCCAACGTGATGCAAGAAGAGATAGATGCATTGTATGAAAACAAGATGTGGAAGCTTGTACCACGAAATAATAAGATGAAGGTAATTGGAACTAAGTGGGTATTTCATATTAAAAAAAACAGTGATGGTTCTATTTCCAGGTACAAAACAAGGTTAGTTGCAAAAGGTTTTGCGCAAACATATGGAATTGATTACGAACAGACAATTAGCTTAGTTGCAAGAATGTCAACTATACAAACAATTTTGAGTGTTGCAGCAAGTAAATGTTGGAATATATTTTAGCTTGATGTCAAAACTGCATTTTTGAATGGTCAACTACAAGAACAGGTTTATATGGAGCAACCAGAAGTATTTATAGATAAAAAGTATCCAATTTTTTTTTGCAAGATAACAAAAGCATTATATGGTTTGCAACAAGCACCTAGAGCTTGGAATCATTGATTAGTAAGTTATTTGGAAGCTCACGGATACAAACCAAGTGTTGCAAATCCTGCTTTATATGTGAAATTTATAACAGATCAATGTGTGTATATTTGCATTTATGTTGATGATCTTATCATTACACGAAGTGCTATTGATGAGATTGATGAAATTAAGAAGAAACTCAGTAAGGAGTTTAAGATTTCAGATCTTGGGATTTTACGTTATGCATTGGGAATTGAAGTTATTTATGATGAACATGGTATATGGTTGAATCAATACATATGTGATTTACTTCAAAAGTTTGGTTTGTCAGAATGTAAAGCAGTTGCAAATCCTTCCGAACCTAATGTAAAATTGAGTATACATGATAGTGTTCATTTTTGAAAATGTAGACATGTATAGATCATTGATTGGATCATTGTTGTATGCTATAAGTACACGACCTGATATTGGTTATGAGTTGGAGTACTTTCACAGTTCATGCACAAGCCTACATATGTACATTGGAATGTGGCTAAGTGTGTGCTATGCTATTTGAAAGGCACTTTGAACGAAGGTTTATTTTACTCACATGATACTAATCTTGATATTAAAGCTTTTGGTGATGCAAATTGGGCAACAAATAAAGATGATCAATGTAGCACGAGTGGTTACATATTAATGATGGGAAATCAGCTTGTAATTTAGAGTTCAAAGAAACAACCAATAGTGGTGCTTTCATCTATAGAAGGAGAGTATCATGCACTTGCAGAATTGACATGTGAAGTAATGTGGTTCAAAAAGTTACTTGAAGATTTACATCTTCTTTATATAACACCACAAATTTATGGCGACAATATGAGTAGTATACATTTGGCAGCTAATCCAATTTTCCGTGCACGTAACAAGCATATCAAAGTTCATTATCATTATGTTCGTGAGAAGGTAGTATCCAAAAGATCAAAAGATCAAAAGATAGCTTCAAAAGATCAACTTGCAGATATGATGAAAAAACCTCTTGATAGAAAAAAGATACAAAGATTCAAACGATTGGTTGGATTGCTAGAATATTCAAGAAAAGCTTGAGGGAGAAAATATTGCACATCCTTTTTTTAGGAAAAGTCTTTAGTTCAAATCCGTTCTTTTACCACTTTACATATTACCCATTATTTTTGTAAAAATCATCATTCAAAGCTAACCATTCTTTTTAGTGCTTTAAAATAACATCCATTATTTTTGTGAAAAAGTTGTTGAACAACTTTTTAGTTATTATCCATTCCTTTAGTGCTTTTCTTATCCTTCACTTTTTTGTGAAAGAAAATCATTGGTACATATTCATTTTCAAAACTCTATATAAAGAGCTTGGGAATTCATTTTTGTAGAGTGTAGTTGATAATTGATCATTCTGGTTATATAGACATTCTTTGTACATACCATATCAGTTTTTCATGTCTATTTTTCTTCATCTACTCTATCATCTCTGCAATCTATGCTATTTTGTGCTTCCCTTCATGCTTCCAATTTAGGCTACTTCTTTGAACTTCTAATATTCTACATGCATTCCAACTTGGACAGTCTCCAAAAACTGATGTGAAGAAGATTAATCTTCTTTCGACTGGAGTAGAATGCTGACAAGATGGTTTTACTACTAAAAGCTATTCATGAAATTGTGTCTACTATAAAGAATTCTATCATTGAGTTATAGGTCAATCAATAGCTTCATGCAGCGGCATGAACACGAAATCCAAACAGTGAGCCCAAGATTCATAGTGCAGAGGCATTTTGTATAAAATGGATACGAAATTCAAACAATTTGCCGTTGCTAGTGTGCATTGAACATATCAAAAATTACGATAGCATTCTCCATTGCTTAGAGCGAGAATATTATTTGATCAAAATCATCAAACCCATGCGCAGAGAACAGTAGAGAAACAACGAGATCTAAGCTTAACAGCTTCAACCCAATATAACGAGAGTCGTCATCATTTGTGCACATCTTCCAACAGAAAATGGGACTAGTAAAGTCTTGTGCACATAAGTTTTGCTCCTTGTCCTTCATCTTACTATTCATATTCATATTATCACACGAGCATAGTCACGTTTCCAAGAAGAAATTGCCTTACAAATTCGTATTATACTCATGATCGTTAACATGCTGCTCATTGCATGCTCCAAAGTCTTCTTTTGAAAGAATACTACAAAAATTTATTATCTGTGATAGTCTACGTCCTTTGTAGGTATTATGTTCTACAAAAACTAAACCTTCTAGAGAGGGTATGCAT
Source organism: Ceratopteris richardii (assembly GCA_020310875.1). Lineage (NCBI taxonomy): Eukaryota > Viridiplantae > Streptophyta > Polypodiopsida > Polypodiales > Pteridaceae > Ceratopteris > Ceratopteris richardii. The sequence continues at coordinate 127,683,310 of CM035416.1, read as the reverse complement.
AGACCGTTTTGAACGCCATGTGCCGATCTTTTTGTTTTGTTTTTTATTCAGATTGACGATATTATATTTTCTCCTTGTTTCTTGCTTTGAAATTCCCTTGAGTGGATAAAAGCTATAGAAACCTTGTATTTATTTTTGAAACGCAAGTTTTTTGTACAAATTCCATCAGTTAATATTATTATTCAACTTTTGACTCCAAAAATTTGCTCCACAACCTTAACATTCTTCCAACTTAATTTCTTAACTATATTATAGTGTTTCTTTATCACTCATGTGATCATTTTAGCTTCACTCTATGCATATTCTTGTATATCCTGAATATAAATGAAAGTAGGCATGGAATTTGAATGTATAAGCTTTTGGGCTCGTAATTCAATTTCCTAAAATCTCCAAAAACTCTTAATTTCCTTTATCATGCTTTATAAGAATCCTTTGCGACTTTCAAGGTGTACATAATAGCCTTCAAGTGTTGTTAAAGGTTTTATTGATGATTTAATCCTTCGAAAACATTGAAAGAAAACCTTACAAAAAGACGACTTCTGAGTAATGGAATGCTATGTTACGTAACAGAGATACTGCTAACACACAATGTCGGAAATTATAACTCATTCGGACGTCTCTAATTTGTAAAAATGAAAAAATACCCACAATCGCACTAACAAATAATGCAAAAATATCATTAAAATCAATGCAGAACGCATATATATATATATATATATATATATATATATATATATATATATATATATATATATATATATATATATATATATATATATATATATATATATATATATATATATATATATTGTTGAAGCTCAATGTCAAGGACAAAGCATGGAAGCACATCAAAAGGTGGACACACAAGGAAAGGGAGCAAGTAGGGAGCTCCAAGAAGTGTATGTCAAATTTTCAGAAGAATCCCCTACAAAAATAGTGATTTTCATCACTAAAAACCATTGTAAATACCATTATCTATTTTTAGTAACTCCATTTTGTTCAAGCCGAGGAGTCCTCGAGCTTGAGGAGTATTAGAAGTACCATCGTACCAATTTTCATATTTTTTAGATCTCGTTTGAGCCCTCAAATAAGCCCTGGAACCTAATTTTTAACTAGGCCGGACACTAGGTCTGAACAGGGCCAAAGCTAGTCAAAAACTATAAAAGGAGCTAGAGAGCTCATTTTTGAGGTTAGATTGTAATAGAAACAACCTTGTAAGAGCTTTTTGAAGAGTAATCGAAGGACTCCATTGATTCTCTCTCTTTGTCTTGCCGTGTGTGCGCGTGTGTGTGTATGTGTGTGCATGCTTGTGTGCTTCTCACTCACGCACTTGTGCCGCCACTTGCTCGAGGTCTTCATACCATCCTCACGTCTTCCCGGATTGACATTAAAGGAGGTGCTACTCATCACTGAGCTACACCAAATTTTGGCGCCGTTGCCGGGGATCGAGCTTTGAGGACGAGCGTGTGATGGTAAGACGTAGAGAGGACGCGTTGGAATGGTAAGTAGTAGGTAAATTTTTGATTTTTTTCCATCTTCATCTTCATCTTCACCTCCATCTCCATCTCCACCTCCACCTCCTTCTCCACTACATATTCCCTCTTCCTTATCATTCCCTCATTTGTTGTGTGCGAGTTTGAGAGAGAGCGAGTGTGTGTGCTTGTTTTTGCGTGTTTTTTGCATGTTTCTTGCAGGTGGCAGCTCCATCATCACCTCCAGCAAGCTCAGCAGGTACAGAAATTGTCTACACAGTCCCCGAGGCGTTGAGCTCGAGCTATCGCGACACTCCGAAAATTTCACCCAATCACGATTCTGAGTGCACCACGACACTGCGCAGGCCTAGAGCTCCCAGGATCACTAGACAGAACAGAAAAATTCACCATATCCCGAGCTATCGCGATACCTCACGAGCTATCGCGACACCTCACGACCTATCGCGACACCTCACGACCTATCGAGACACCTCGACCTATCGCGACACCTCGACCTATCGCGACACTTCGACCTATCGCGACACCTCACGACCTATCACGACACCCCGACCTATCACGACACTTCGACCTATCGCGACACCTCACGACCTATCGCGACACCCCGACCTATCGCGACACTTCACGACCTATCGCGACACCCCGACCTATCGCGACACTTCACGAGCTATCGCGACACCCCGACCTATCGCGACACTTCACGAGCTATCGCGACACCTCGACCTATCGCGACACCTCGACCCGACCTATCGCGATACACGGCCTTTAACGCATGAAAAGTTAGGGTTAATTTTGAGTGAATTGAAGGGTAGTTGAGCTTAATTTTAGGCACCTTGGTATAACTTTAGAACCTTGGAAGTGGGCAAAAGACCTAGAAACCAGAGAGGGATCTCCTGAACCCTGAGAGCCTGTTTTGACCCTATAGTGCCTGAATGGTCATAACTTGACCATACGAACTCCGATTGATGAGATTTTGGTCTCGTTGGAAAGCTCGTTGAGAATCCTACGTGGGCCTTGACTGGTTTTTGTAAGAATCATACGCGGAGTTTTAGAACATGCATTTTTAAGTTGACCTTTAGGTGGAACTAAGTTGTTCTCAGATTCAGGGGGTACAGTGAGTTACTCCAGGGGGACTAAAATTATTGAAGTGTGTCTTTCAATTACTTGTGGCAATAGAGCTATACTAACGGGTGAGCTTTTGCAGGAACTTGGTGTACGCTCAAGGCAATCCAAAGCAAGCTAGCAAGGGTGAGTACCAAGCTTGGGAGAAGGCATCCTGGGCTTGTGTAGCAGTCTAGTCAACCAGCTAGTTGAGGTTGGAAGATCTCTCAACCCTCCTTTGTCAATTCCTAGCCTAGGCTAAGTACGACTTAGGTGTGGTAATTAATTAGGGCAACGTTAGGCACGAATCAAGTCCAAGAGTATTAACCAACCAAGTGCAAGGAGTAAATAGGTCTTAAGTGCGAAAACCCCAAGGGACAAAAGGTAAACGAGAATCGATCACTTATCAAGTGCGGAAATTCACTTAAGTACTCCTGACGACGCTATTTCAGACAAAGACTGTAAACATAATATTCAACTCAAAAGAACAAAGTGATTGGTGCAAATTAACTTGCAACGAGAGTGTGCTTGAGTCCAAGGGGGTAAATAAATCAGGCATATGAACCTTAGATCAGGCAGACACTTAGGCCGAGACAGACAAAGCCTCAGATCTTCTGAAGCTAGTGTCAATCACACTGCCAGATCTTGGGCCCAACAGTTGAGTGATTACCCATACACTCCCAGATCAGAAACCAGTGATTCTGAGATGTCCTATCACATGGAGAGACCAGTAGGTAGTTCAGGGTTGGCTTATCTAGAAAAGCCAGAGGGACCTTACAAGACTCAATTGGAATATATCAGGACGAATCATCTAGGTGCTCGCATCTACGAAGACGGACTGAGAAGATCGGTGGTCCAGATTAAGAACCCCGATCAACCCCATGGATTAGACCACCCGGTAGTCAAGTTTGAGAATGGAGCATACCTAGATAAAGAGGGGACTATATATGTAGTCACCACTCTTCCTGATAGAACTGATGAGTTTGGAAATGTGATTGCGGAGACCGACATGGGTGATATAGAGCAAGGGAACTTAGAGAGAGAGCCAAGAACTCCCCGTGGTAAATCTGTCTTGACCAGAATCATGACTCCAGAGTGGATTCCACAGGATAATAAAAGCATAGATCTGCTTTTAAACCGAGAAACCGATGAGGCTTTTTGGAGATATAAATCTTCTCAACCTCAGGAAGTGAGTGCCCTCACAATCTATGAGTTTAAAGACCCTGATAGCCCAGGCCAAGTAACCTACCTAGACAATGCATCAGAGAGAATCTTCGTGGTCACTGAGCACGGCAGACATGCCTACACTTGGAAGGGTGAATTTGTTTTTCCCCAACCAAGGTCTAACGTGTCCTTTGGTCACCAAGGAGCTGGGACCTCCCAAGCTCATGGGGCTCAAAGAGACAGAAGTAGAGACAAACCTGAGGTAAGTTTTGCCAACTCCCTACGAAGAGAAAGAACGGGAACAGAAAGAAATAGAGCGGAACCTGAGAGACATAGAACCCCATGGAATCAAAGGAATATTGATGATTTTCCCTTGCCAGGCCGAGAGAACACACTAGGACCCTGCGACCAACCCAACTGGTGAAGTCCATGAAGAATTACTTCGATGGCACGGGAGACCCTTATGACCATGTGGTAGAATTTCGGCAAGTATTGAAAGCTGAACAGGTAGAGGACCTATTCACACAATATAATGCTTTCGGTCTAACCCTTAGGAACACAGCACTTACATGGTTTCAGCCATTGGATGAGCGACAATTCAGGTGTATAGACCAACTCCTAGAAGCTTTCATTGTAGAGTTCTCTAAGAGTGGCATAAGACACAATACCTCCTCATTGATTCACAGCTTCAAACAGACTCCCCAAGAGACTGTAAGATTGGCAGGAAGAAGATTTAGACAATATCTCGAAAGATGCCCTGTTTCGGAGCTACCCACATCTGCCAAACAAGTAGCCTTATTCCTTGATGGATTGCTGAGTACGAAATTGAGATCCTATGTGTACCTGAAGGACCCTAGGACTATAGAAGAATGTGTACGCATGTGCATTGACATTGAAGATAACCTAGGGGAAGAACTAGAGCTCTCCAAAATCTACAAAGATTCAGATAGTGCATCTAGTCACTCTTCAACGCAATCCACATCAATTGAGGAACTCGCAGAGAAGGTAGCTCAGAAATTAGGTGTAACTAGCAAACAAATCCCAAGGTTTGCCCCTGTGAAAAGGTGCTATACTTGTGGTGGTGACCACATGGCGAATGTCTGCCCCATTATGGCTCAGCCCCAAGTGAATCCTAGTAGCCAGTACTGCACCATAGAACGAAGATACACCAATCATACCACACAAGATTGCCCCTACAATAAGCAAACAGTGAGGCAAGCCTACCCTCAACCCTACCCTCAGCAGGGAAGATACCAGAACCCGTACCCTCCACAACCATATGGCAGGCCACAACAAAATTTCCAACCTCAATATCAAAACCAACAAAGGCCTCAGCCTGTGCTAGCACAACAACCCCCAGCCCCAGCTAATGTGATTCCGGTAAAGTATACTGCTGCAGAAGAGAACCTGAATAGAGCTATAGTCCCTGTAACATCCTTGCTTTCTGAAAGTGACCGGAGTGACCATAGCTTTGATTCTACACATGTTGATAGCCCCCAGGCCTACTACATGCAGTCTCCTGAGCATGGTGAGTCCTATTTTAGCGAAGAGACAAACGAACCTAGTTGGGAGTCAGATTACACGAACGTCATGTATGCAAACCCCAACCCTAGGCCTCAACCTAGGCAAGTAAGACCTCCATTCCCAAGAGGACCGTGCTATAGATGCCAAGGAGATCACTTCATTCGTGATTGTCCCTTACCTCCACCTACACAAACTCAGTCCGTGACGATCCAAGGCTTTTGCCAAGACTGTGGAAAAGAGCATCTCTTACGAGATTGCCCTAAGAATCCTAATAATATGCCAAAAATCACGCCTATCAACGTTATTGGGTTAGTGGTAGATTCCACAGGAAGTGTCACTTCCACTGCACCAGTGCAGGTAGTCACTAGAGCTCAGGCATTGCAGCAAAACCAAGAGGCAAGCCAAGAAAAGAGCCCAACAGCTAGTGAAACTGAGAGCATAACCAAGAAAAGGACTAGAGCTTGGAGAGATAGCCGTGAACGTATGAAAAGGCAATGGGCAAAGAAGATGAGTGAACTTGAGGAAAGTCTATGCGAAACCAAGGCTAAAATCATAGAGATCACATCCCAACCGCACTCTCACACAATCCCACCGCTACCATCCCCATCACCCTCCATCCCTCCACCCTCTAATACACCCCACGTAACCCACCCACCACCCCAAGCAGGATCAGTATTAGCTGATCCCACTCCCGAGGACCTAAACATGATGCTTAAAGCATATCAGGCCAGAATCCAAGAAGGGCCAACCATAACCGATCATGAAAAATGCTACCCTAGAGCCGAGCTAGAGCTTGAACGAACTAAAATTTGTGCCAAAATGGTGGAATTGGCTCAGACCATGTTTGAGGCCAGCCGCCTATTTAACATTTCTAGTTCAGCTAAGACGCAGTTACACTTTGATGGACTGCTAGAAAGAATAGAGAGGCTAATTGCACAATCAGAAAAGGAACCTGTCCCTCAAAGAAAGGACAGGGCAAGAGAACGGATAAGCCAGCCTCTTCAGGAAGCCCCTGTGCCTCCTCAAGAAGCTTATCTTCCCCCCCAAAAGGCAGATGAGCCTCCCTTGAAAGCTTACGTACCTCCACAGGTTGCCTACATTCCTTCTCAGGGCGTGTATGAGCCTGCTCGGAAGAGTAATGGAATAAGTAATCCTCCCGAGGAAGCTTGTGCTCCAGCCATCTATGAGAACAAGGAGAGAGTCAACGATAGAATAAGCCCTCCTTCCCAGGTTGCTTATGTGCCTAATTCTACGGAGCCGGACACTTCTTCTTCTATGAATCAGTTTGCACCAGACTTCCTGCGAGAGATTCAAGAAGACAAATGGGATAACGAAAGTGAAGTCGCCCCTCCCTTTGAACTTGTGGATGATGCACATGACCAATTCCCACAAGACATCCCATCTATTTACGGGGAACATGAGAGTACTCAGTCTCACGAGAGATTGGACTTTGAGTCTAATTCCATACAAGAACTACCCCACTTCACAGGCCCATGGGAAGCAAAGTCCACGTGTATGAGAGCACCCACAGTCATGGTAAGGAACGACGACTCAGTCATATCAAGAAACACGGAGGTAGTAAAGAACACCAAGGCGCAACGCGATCTCACTGTGGAAGAACTGCCTAAGAATAGACCAAGAGCGCGGAAATGTGTAGCCAGTCAAGTGACTGAAGTTGCAGAACCACGTTCCCGAGTAGGATCCCATAGGACAGTGCCAGAAATTCCCTTGGACAAGATAGGAGATATGTGTGAAGGTGAAGAAGGGAACACCTATCTTCCCATCACCTACCAAGAGTACACCACCAAGGCAATTTTGGACTCAGGTGCAGGAGTTGCTATCGCTACCACCTCCCTATGGAAGCGTTGGGGCAAGCCAGCACTCAGGCCAACGAGAATGAAATTGCAAATGGCCGATGGTCACATAGAGAGACCCTTAGGATTGCTAGAAGGAATAACTCTCACCACCTGTGGTGTTGAGTTTGAGCATAGCTTTGCTATATGTGACTTCAGCAAAAATCATGCCTATGAGATGATTTTGGGAAGACCATTTATGCGACAGTTGCAAGTGGTACAAGATTGGGGAACCAATTCCTTGTACCTGCAGCACTTAGGGGTTACGACCAAAGTCAATCTCAAAGATTACTCTCACAGAGATGTACCTCCTATCCAGTGGAATCCCATCCATAGAGCCAAAGATGATACGGAATCTGTGCATTCCATAGGGTCAGGATCCTCATGGATGCATGAAGACACCCACTTATGGATGTGCAAAGTAGCAGTAGAGGAAGAGAAGAGAGAAAAGGCCAGAGAAATAGGTGCAAACGAAACCCATAGACCCATTCAAGACCCAGCCTATGCACCTGTAGTTTTTCCTGACGAGGAATTTGAACCCCATGGCTGGGCAGAAATTTTAGCAACCATGGACGTAGCCATCAATGAAGAACAATGGACACCCCACTGTGATGAGGATGGCTATGATATTTCAGTCTTCTCCATAGAGCCAATCATGGGAGAGGCAGTTCTAGAAGAATGCGAACCTAGCCCTGATGCATTTGAGGATGCAAGTGACTCCGATCTTGAGTCTATCATTATGGACCCACCATTTGCATCAGACGAAGAATATTTCCATGAAGTAGAATTTCAACCCCAGAGGCATGGAGAGATTACAAATGATGTAAGATTAGCAACACATGTGAGCCCAAAGGAAGAAGGAAAGAAACGAAAAAAGAGAGAAGTCTCACCAGAAGAGGAAGAATCTTTGTTTGAGGTCCCAGAAAATTTTAAGAAGTATGAGATAGATGACAGGAGAGTCATGATTAGAATGCCTAAACGAGAGGCACAATCGGGAGAGGCCTATGATAACAAAGAAACCACCAAGAAAATAGTAGTGGCCCTAGAAGAAGGAGAGGAGAGATGCACGTACATAGGCCATGACCTAACAGAGGAAGAAGAACATGCATTAATTGCCTTGCTAAGAGAATACAGAGATGTATTCGCTTGGAGTTACAAGGATTTGAAAGGTGTTGACCCGGACATATGCTCACACACCATCCCCATGACTTCAGATGCCAAACCCTCTAAGCAAAAACCCTACACTTATAACGATAATTACGCTGCTAAGATCAAAGAAGAGATAGATAGACTGGTTGAAGCTGGATTTATCTATGAAATTGAGCACACTGAATGGGTATCCCCCATCGTAGTGGTGCCCAAGAAGAATGGAAAGCTGCGCGTATGCATTAACTTGAAGAAGGTTAATGCGGCCACGATTCGAGATAACTATCCGCTTCCCATCACAGAACACCTCTTAGAAAGAGTGGCAGGCAAGGACGTGTACAGCTTCCTTGATGGATTTTCGGGTTACAATCAAGTCGCCATAGCTCCAGAGGATCAGCATAAGACAGCCTTTGCCACAGAATGGGGCATTTTTGCTTTTAGAGTAATGCCATTTGGGCTTACCAATGCACCAGCTACCTTCCAGAGACTGATGTGCCATGTGTTTAAGGAGTTCCTGAGGAAGAGTTTAGAAGTCTATGTTGATGATCTTTGTGCTCATTCCAACATTAGACAAACCCATATCCCTGAACTCAGACAAATCTTTGACAAATGTAGAGAATATCAAGTCTGCCTAAACCCAGAAAAATGTGTTTTCATGGTCAGGCAAGGCAAGATTCTAGGACACATAGTGTCAAAGAATGGCATATCTACCGACGAAGAAAAAGTGAGAGCCATAGCAGAGCTACCTAGGCCAAAGAATGTCAAGGAAGTACAAGCTTTCATGGGGCATTGTGGTTATTACCGACGATTTATACACATGTATGCTGTCATTGCAAAGCCCATGTACGGACTTCTGACTAACTTTGAGTGGACGGATGAATGTGAGAATTCCTTCCAGGAGCTTAAACGAAGATTATGTTCAGCACCAATCTTGACCACACCAGATTGGAATAAGCCATTCCATGTTCACGTGGATGCATCCAATTATGCCATTGGATGTGTGCTTGCACAACCTACTGGTGAAGGTAATATGGATCTTCCAATTGCCTATGCCAGTCGACAATTGAATGCGGCTGAACGGAATTACACCACTACAGAGCGAGAAGGTTTAGGCATGGTATATGCAGTTAAGAAATTTAGACACTATTTGCTTGCAAATAAGTTTAAATTTTTTACTGATCATCAGGCATTGCTGTACCTCGTAAACAAACCATGCAATACAGGAAGATTAGTGAGATGGTTTCTCTTGCTCATGGAATATGACTTTGAAGTTGTGGTAAGGAAAGGTAGGACTCATTTGAGAGCTGATCATCTCTCTAGGCTCACATCGGGAGAAGCCCCACAAGGAGTATCAGATGACCTTCCTGATGCTTACTTGTTTAATTTGGAAGTGGTGCCGCAGTGGGCTAAGCCATTGGTGCCAGTATTGACATACGGGCCTAACCATCCAGTGGTAAACACACAGAATAGAGAGGTTGTAAAAGCCCAAAAGTACCACATCATGGCAGGAAGTATGTACAAGCACACAGATCAAGGGATCTTGGCTTGTTGCGTAGAAGAGGATGAGTACACTAAATGGTTGCAATTAGCACATGTAGGTGCGTTAGAGCAACACTACTCAAAGCAACGAACTTTACAAACCCTAAAGAGACTCGGAGTGCATTGGCCGACTATGGAAGCGGATGTCCAAAAGTTGTGCAAGGAGTGCCCAATCTGCTGCACTAAACCACCTGTGGAACACGCCACTCTTTATCAAGTATCCATTGTGCCAGATTGGAGTGAACCACTAGTATCCTTCCTGAGGACGAAAACATTCCCGTCAGACATAACTCTGGCTAGGAAAAGGAGTTTGGAACAAGAAGCCCAGGATTACGCACTCATTGGTGATAATCTATACAAGCGTGGTAAAGATGGTTACCTGAGGCTATGTGTCCATGAAAGTGAATATCTTAAGATCTTGGAAACTGCTCACCAGGGTGTAGCAGGAGGACACTTTGGACCGGATCGGGTGATCAAGGCAATACTATTTGCGGGCTTCTGGTGGCCTACCCTTCACATGGATGCACATACCTATGTGAAACGGTGTGATGTCTGTCAGAGGACTCAGTATCCTATACGCAAAGATGAGATGCCACTGAAACCTATGATGGGTGGACGTGCATTCTCTAAGTGGGGAATAGACTTCGTAGGTCCTATTAATCCCCCGGCTAAGAGTTCCCATGCGGAATACATCATTGTTGCAACGGACTATCTAACTAAATGGGTAGAGGTAAAAGCCACGACGAAGAACGATGCTCAAACAACTGCCAAATTCTTGTTCGAGAACGTATTCACAAGATACGGGCTACCTATAGAGCTTGTAAGTGATAGAGGCACTCATTTCTTGAACGAAGTGATTGAAAACCTACTCCAAGAATTCTTGGTGATACACAAGAAGTCTGCCCCCTATCACCCTCAAGCTAATGGACAAGCTGAGAGCACTAATAAGATCTTATGCAATGTACTGACAAAATTAGTGAACACAAAACGCTCTGATTGGGACAAACAGTTACACCATGCTGTTTGGGCATACCGAGTTGCCTACAAAACGGTACTCCAAGCCACCCCCTTTCAGATGGTATTTGGCCAAAACGCTATGCTACCCTTGGACTTCTTGATTCCTACATTGAGAGTAGCACAAAGAGCACGAATGGACAGGTCATGAACTCTCCTCTAGGATCTTTGACCTTGAACGATTAGGAGAAACAACACTGAGAGCAGCTGCAGGAATATATGCAGCTAAGAAGAGACAGAAGGCATACTTTGATGCCCATGTGAAGGATAAAGGCTTGAAAGCAGGAGATCTAGTCTTAGTCTATACACTGAAACAACACGCGAGGAAGCTAGAAAAGAGAGGCTACGGACCTATGATCATCAATAGGATCTCCACGAGTGGAGCAGTACAATTAGCCATGTTAGAGGGTGATGTTCTCCCAAACTATATTAGCGGTTGCAGAGTCAAGTTGTATCAGGAACCCCTCACGGAGGAAATGCTCAGCCGACTCAACACTGCTAAGAAACGCAAAGAGGAAGAAAAGCGAATTAGAGAAGAAGCTCAAGCAGAAGCTTTAGAACGCATCAGAAGGATGAGATTACGAAGGCAAGGTAGAGATCAGCCTAGAACAAATGACTGTGCAGATCAAGGATATCCTATGGCCATGTGTGAAGTTGCAGGAACAAGCTCGCATAGGATAATTGATCGACGACCTTTCATAACCCTAGATATAGGACAAGGAAAGAGTGCAAGGACCGTAAGAGCCTTGATTGACTCAGGTGCAGCCACTAGTGCTGTTAAATTGTCTTACTGTCAAGAGTTGCAGTTAACTGTCAATCCTGTGGAAGCGTATCTCATAGGATTGGGAGGCGTGGAAACCCCTTGCATGGGCGAGGTGGAACTTCCCCTCTATATTCATGATGAGGCTATAACAGTTAAAGTACTAGTGTGTCAAGACGAGGATCTCACTGAACCTCTTGTCTTGGGTCAAGATTGGATCTATGACCAAGCAGTCAACTTAAACTTAAGAAGTGGACTTCTTCAGATTTGGGCCAATCATAGTCGAATTACAGTAGATTTAGATAATGGAGCACTCAAGGAACTAGGAAAGGCACAGACTCCTGGTCCTTCCAGGAATACACATGAAGATGACCATGTTGTTCTTGTCCAAAACTATGTGTTGCAGAGGAATGATATTCGCAAAAAAGGAGTCAGAGATGCAAAGGAACTCCCTTCTTTTCCAAGGGCCAGAAGGAGGCAGCAACTAAGGGCAGATCAATCACTAAAGACTCTCCGAACGAGAGACCAAAAGAACGCGCGAAGCAGAACAACTCTACCGATGAAGCAAATATGGGTACACAAAGGAGAGCAACCACCAACCTTGCCCCCACAAATTCCATCCATGCAAACCAACCAGGCCAGAAGACGAAGGAAGCAGCTCAGACAAGCTCAATCACAAGGTATCCAACAAGTTTGGGTGCCTAAGAAGTTAGCTGCAGCTCAACAAGGGCAATTACAGATGTGGGTACCTAAGAAGCTCCTACATCCACAACAACCTTTGTTCTCCCACATGCAAAAGGTTTCAACAAAGAACCCAAAAAGAGAAAAGGGTAAGAACCACGTACAGAGACCAAAGGAAGATCAAATCAGCTCTTCAACATTAGTAGGAAGACATGCAAAAAAGATATGGGTTTGGAAGCCAAAGATGCAAGTAGTCTCCACCGAACCAAAGCGTCAACCACACTGGATACCACAGTTCAGAAAGCATCCAAAGAGAAAGACGCCTGAAGTGACCTCTACAGTGCCAAATGATGTTCCAAAATGGACTCCAATAAGGAGGATCACATCAGTTCGAGACTCAATGGATACCTCCACCAAGGTCGGCATCAACCTCCACAAATGACATCAAAAGCCTCGAACGAGCAACAACCATGTGCTCCTTGCACAACCCTGTCTTTTGCACCATTCAGGTCATGCATTTCCAAAGTATGCATTAATATAGGGCCACATTACACGGCCGTGCATAGACACACTTGAGAATCCCATGCACAAGAGCACAGTGACATATGTCAAATATTTCTATTCATACTAACTTTTGTGTTCTTGTTTTGTGATATCCTTAAAAAAAAAAAAAAAAAAAAAAAAAAAAAGAGGGGAAGAAAGAAAAGCGGGAGAGAGCTTGTTCCGAGGTTTGGCTTATGAAACATGAATGAGTCATGCTTAGTTGAAGGTGGAACTGTTGATTACTAGGCATTTATCAATTTGGATAGAAGTGTGTCTCGGCCAGCAGTGAGATTATTGCTGCCTTATCTGGAATGAAGAGCTTGAAGGTCCGCAACTTGAGTGATGCTTAACTACTTCATGTACCAGAGCATCCAAGGAGATATCTGCAAAAGGTAGTTCTGGAGGAGAAGACTCCTGCATATGAGGAGAGAGGATCCACCACTCAAAAGATCTCATCAGTGGACAATCAACATGGACATTCATCAACAATGTTCCATCCCAAAGGCCGAGTGTACAACACGAAGAGACAAACATCCATCAACCTTCTCCATGGTAAGTATCTTTACTCTGGAAACACCATAACCATGATAGTTTAGGAAACCTCTTCGTCAGCATACCCTTGAGCACTTAGCTCAAGACCCGCAATTTTTGCACCATACTTCTTCCAATGCATTTTCCAAGTAAGCATGCGTAGGGCTACATTACCAGGCCTTGCACAAGGCACATACTTTTTTCAACCCAGGCACGAACACACTTACCCATCATTCATTATGGGTTATGAGTAGTTGGCATGACTGCTCTCAACATCATCTTTGGAAGAGTTAGCGGACGTCATGGGAACAACGTCCATATCTCGGAAGCAAATTGAAGCCAGTAGTTGCTCCAAATCACTCCTGCCAACCTCTTTTGAGCAACTTGCAGTTTTGAAAGCTCACAATGACACATTCTTGCTGGAATCCAAGGAACCAGCTCATACAACGGATGGACACCACCTCTCAAAGCACTACATAGAACAGCCCTTCCAACAAGGGTCTGTCAGGGACGACAGACTCGAGAGGGGGGGGAGTGTTGAAGCTCAAAGTCAAGGACAAAGCATGGAAGCACATCAAAAGGTGGACACACAAGGAAAGGGAGCAAGTAGGGAGCTCCAAGAAGTGTATGTCAAATTTTCAGAAGAATCCCCTACAAAAATAGTGATTTTCATCACTAAAAACCATTGTAAATACCATTATCTATTTTTAGTAACTCCATTTTGTTCAAGCCGAGGAGTCCTCGAGCTTGAGGAGTATTAGAAGTACCATCGTACCAATTTTCATATTTTTTAGATCTCGTTTGAGCCCTCAAATAAGCCTTGGAACCTAATTTTTAACTAGGCCGGACACTAGGTCTGAACAGGGCCAAAGCTAGTCAAAAACTATAAAAGGAGCTAGAGAGCTCATTTTTGAGGTTAGATTGTAATAGAAACAAACTTGTAAGAGCTTTTTGAAGAGTAATCGAAGGACTCCATTGATTCTCTCTCTTTGTCTTGCCGTGTGTGCGCGTGTGTGTGTATGTGTGTGCATGCTTGTGTGCTTCTCACTCACGCACTTGTGCCGCCACTTGCTCGAGGTCTTCATACCATCCTCACGTCTTCCCGGATTGACATTAAAGGAGGTGCTACTCATCACTGAGCTACACCATATATATATATATATATATATATATATATATATATATATATATATATATATATATATATATATATATATATATATATATATATATATATATATATATATATATATATATATATAACCAAATTTAAACCATCTAGGTACCATGGCACACCTAGCTCCATGAATATGGACATATTTGAGATTAGTGAATTATTGCCAAGGTTTTCCATAATATCTAGCAAGGCACTTTGAAAATTATGGATTCTAGACAAAATGATGGAGAAAGACAGAACAAGAAAAGGCTTGAATTATATGCTTGGGTCGATCACATATTCATATTTCTCATACATTTATTCCTCAAAATATATTGCCTACACCCTTTGATTCTCTATTTAGAATATATTAGTCAAAAAATAGCCAAATTCACAAGTTTTCCTAGGTGCATTAGTTTGTATCTAGCTCGCATGAACATCTACAGCCTATGTTTAGTAAAGAAAAGTGTCATATCACTACTATGGTTGAATGTGTATGTGAACGTGTATATGTGTATGTGTATGTGTATGTGTATGTGTATGTGTATGTGTATGTGTATGTGTATGTGTATGTGTATGTGTATGTGTATGTGTATGTGTATGTGTATGTGTATGTGTATGTGTATGTGTATGTGTATGTGTATGTGTATGTGTTTGTGTATGTGTATGTATGTGTATGTGTACGTGTACGTGTATGTGTATGTCTATCTCTATGTGTATTTGTATGTGTATGTGTATGTGTGTGTGTATTATGTGTATGTGTATGTGTATGTGTATGTGTATGTGTATGTGTATGTGTATGTGTATGTGTATGTGTATGTGTATGTGTATGTGTATGTGTATGTGTATGTGTATCTGTATGTGTATGTGTATGTGTATGTGTATGTGTATGTGTATGTGTATGTGTATGTGTATATGTATGTGTATGTGTATGTGTATGTGTACGTGTATGTGTATGTGTATGTGTATTTGTATGTGTATCTGTATGTGTATGTGTACGTGTATGTGTATGTGTATGTGTATGTGTATGTGTATGTGTATGTGTATGTGTATGTGTATGTGTATGTGTATGTGTATGTGTATGTGTATGTGTATGTGTATGTGTATGTGTATGTGTATGTGTATGTGTATGTGTATGTGTATGTGTATGTGTATGTGTATGTGTATGTGTATGTGTATTTGTATGTGTATTATTATGTGTATGTGTATGTGTATGTGTATGTGTATGTGTATGTGTATGTGTATGTGTATGTGTATGTGTATGTGTATGTGTATGTGTATGTGTATGTGTATGTGTATGTGTATGTGTATGTGTATGTGTATGTGTATGTGTATGTGTATGTGTATGTGTATGTGTATGTGAATGTGTATGTGTATGTGTATGTGTATGTGTATGTGTATGTGTAAGTGTATGTGTATGTGTATTTGTATGTGTATGTGTATGTGTATGTTTATGTGTATATGCATGTGTATGTGTACATGTATATGTGTATGTGTATGTGTAGGTGTATGTGTATGTGTATGTTTATGTGTATGTGTATGTGTATATGTATGTGTATGTGTATGTGTCTGTGTATGTGTATGTGTATGTGTATGTGTATGTGTATGTGTATGTGTATGTGTATGTGTATGTGTATGTGTATGTGTATGTGTATGTGTATGTGTATGTGTATCTCTATGCATATTTGTATGTGTATGTGTATGTGTATGTGTATGTGTATGTGAATGTGTATGTGTATGTGTATGTGTATGTGTATGTGTATGTGTATGTGTATGTGTATGTGTATGTGTATGTGTATGTGTATGTGTATGTGTATGTGTATGTTGTAGGTGCATGTGAATGTGTATGTGTATGTGTATGTGTATGTGTATGTGTATGTGTATGTGTATGTGTATGTGTATGTGTATGTGTATGTGTATGTGTATGTGTATGTGTATGTGTATGTGTATGTGTATGTGTGGGTGTGTATGTGTATATGTATGTGTATGTGTATGTGTATGTGTATGTGTATGTGTATGTGTATGTGTATGTGTATGTTTATGTGTATGTGTATGTGTATGTGTATGTGTATGTGCATGTGCATGTGCATGTGTATGTGTATGTGTATGTCTATGTGTATGTGTATGTGTATGTGTATGTGTATGTGTATGTGTATGTGCATGTGTATGTGTATGTGTATGTGTATGTGTATGTGTATGTGTATGTGTATGTGTATGTGTATGTGTATGTGTATGTGTATGTGTATGTGTATGTGTATGTGTATGTGTATGTGCATGTGCGTGTGTATGTGTACGTGTACATGTACGTGCACGTGTACATGTACGTGCACATGTACATGTATGTGTAGGTTTATGTGTATGTGTATGTGTATGTGTATGTGTAGGTGTATGTTTATGTGTATGTGTATGTGTATGTGTATGTGTATGTGTATGTGTATGTGTATGTGTATGTGTATGTGTATGTGTATGTGTATGTGTATGTGTATGTGTACGTGTATGTGTATGAATATGTGTATGTGTATTTGTATGTGATGTCTATGTGTATGTGTATGTGTATGTGTAGGTGTATTTTTATCTGTATGTGTATGTGTATGTGTATGTGTCTGTGTATGTGTATGTGTATGTGTATGTGTATGTGTATGTGTATGTGTATGTGTATGTGTATGTGTGTGTGTATGTGTATGTGTATGTGTATGTGTATGTGTATGTGTATGTGTATGTGTATGTGTATGTGTATGTGTATGTGTATGTGTATGTGTATGTGTATGTGTATGTGTATCTGTATATGTATGTGTATGTGTATGTGTATGTGTATAAATATGTGTATGTGTATGTGTATGTGTATGTGTATGTGTATGTGTATGTGTATGTGTATGTGTATGTGTATGTGTATGTGTATGTGTATGTGTATGTGTATGTGTATGTGTATGTGTATGTGTATGTGTATGTGTATGTGTGTGTATGTGTATGTGTATGTGTATGTGTATGTGTATGTGTATGTGTATGTGTATGTGTATGTCTATGTCTATGTCTATGTGTATGTGTATGTGTATGTGTATGTGTATGTATGTGTATGTATGTGTATGTATGTGTATGT
>CM035416.1:127650711-127663211 GCA_020310875.1 Ceratopteris richardii | reverse complement strand
TGCACGAGTATAGAGACTTAAAATGAAATTTTGTTGACTTTCAGTAGACTATACGAGCTACCCAAGAAGCTTTAAATTATCCAAAATGGATATTCCAGCTGGGAGAGACCAAATGAAGCTTGAAATCAATGAAAATGAGTACGATGAGAGAGAAAACAATGCTCTACAATCTAGTACAATTAGATTTGGAAAAGCCTAACTATACCTCTAGATATAGAGGAGCAAAATCATGCGAAAATGAGGTAAACAAGCAAGGGGGCTACTTGCTAGAGTTTATGACTTCACTAAACTAAGTGGGAAGCTCTCAGAGTGCATACAACTCAAGAAACAAAGGTGGGATGATGCTTATATAGAGTTTTACTTTTCCTACAATCTAGCTAACCACCCACCAATCAGTGTAGGTGCACTTTTTGGTGGCTGGTTTGATGAGATTTGAATTTGATTGGGTTTGGTTGAGCTTTTAACTTTATTCCATGACTTTGGTTCCTCCATTTTGATTGGTCCACTTGCAAAACTTGTGGTTGAGCCTTTTTGCCTTATTGAGACTTGATTTTCTACACTACCACTCAAGTCTCAATGCCGACATCCTTCATTCCAATGCATGCCCTGAAGTGTTGTAGCTTTACTCCATCCAATGCTTTGGTAAAAATTTCTACATATTGGTCCTTTTTATTGATATGCTCCACCTTGACATCCTTTGACATGATCTTCTCTCTAATAAAGTGGCAATGCACTTCTATATGCTTCGACCTTGCATGGAACACTGGATTTTGAGCCAAGCATATGCTACTTATGTTGTCACAAAAAATAGGTACTTGCTTAGCTTGGAAATCAAGATCAACAAACCACTTCTTGAGCCACATAAGCTCACATGAGACTTGTGCTAAGCCTCTATACTCAGCTTTGATCGATGAGAGATCCAGTGTTGGTTGTTTCTTTGACATCCATGAGATGGTCTTCTTCCCTAGCATGATAACATATCCACTAGTGCTCCTCCTATCATCTTCGGAACCTGCCCAATCAGCATCACAATCAGATTGTACATTTAATACATCATCAAATGGAAAATATAGATCTTCATTCATTGATCCTTTGAGGTACTCAAATACCCTTTTGGCTGCAACAAGATGAGGTACTCTTGGTGCTTGTAAAAATTGAGATAACGCTCTAACTACATGTGCAATATCTGGTCTCGCCATAGTAGCATACAAGAGAGAACCAATTATTGACCTATACATGGTCACATCCTTCACTTATTCACCTTCATGAGCACTTAGTTTAACAGTTACTTCTAATGGATTTGAAATGGGCTTGCAATCACACAAGCCAAACTTCTTCAAAAGATCTAGAATGTATTTCCTTTGCATCATGTATATACCTTCCTCTTTATATAGTACTTCAATCCCAAGGAAGTACCTTAAAATACGTAAATCGGAGATTTTAAAATCACATCCAAGCTTCCTCTTTATGTCGATGTTGGCTTCATCATCCCTTGTAATGATCAAATCATCAACATATATACAAATGAAAAATTTTTTTGCTACCTTCCTTCTTCACAAAGGGTGATGGGTTTGCATGACTCTGATTGTATCCAAATTTTACCAAGTAGTCCACAAGTCTTTGGTTCCAAGCTCTTGGGGCTTGCTTGAGTCCATAAAGTGCCTTCTTTAGCGTGCATACATCATGTGGAAACCTCTCACCTTCAAAGCCTTGGGGCTGGTCCATGAAGACTACCTCTTAAAGCTCTCCATTTAGGAAAGCATTCTTCACATCCAACTGGTACATCTTCCAACCTTTTGAGGCTGAAATTGCAATCAAACTTCTAATGATGGACATCTTGTCTACTGCATTGAATGTTTCCTCAAAGTCTATGCCATAGGTTTGAGCAAAAACTTTGGCAACCAGCCTTGCTTTATACCTAGAGATGCTCCCATCTGCATGCCTCTTTACCTTGTACACCCAATTGTTGCCAATGACTTTCATGTCCTTTGTTCTTGGCACCAATGACCAAGTATCATTTTCTTCAAGTTCCTTGACTTCCTCCTCCATGGCTTCAATCCATTCCCCATGCTTATTTGCTTCTTCAAAAAAGTTAGATTCTTCACAAGCCATAACTTGACTCATGTATGCATAGTGTCTTGCAATGAATGAATCATAAGTTAACCTTTGAATAGGGTATTTAACCCTATTGGATGACCTTCTCTCACCATTAGGTGGTAGGAATCTCCTCCTCCTTGGTTTAGATGCTTTAAATCTTGGAGTTTCTAATTTTTCCATATCTTTGTCACTTGTGGATTCCATATCTACCCATCGATGGTCTTCGTCATGCTTCATTCCTTGTCCTTCCGTGCCAAGATGATGTAGTACTCTCCTCTGATGGTGTGTTTGAAGTGGTTGGACCTCTTATCTCCATGCTTTGTTGTTGTTACTTGAACTTCTTCTCAGCTTCATATGCATCGTCAACCTGTAACACATCTTTGCTACCATACCAAGGCAACAACTCATAAAATATTACATCCCTAGATACCTTAAGATCTTTAGTGCAAGGTTTATAGCATCTCAAACCCTTTTGACTTGAAGAATATCCAAGAAATATACACCTATCTGCATTCCGGTCCAACTTGTGTCTCAATTATTGAGGTATGTGAACATAACGCACACAACGAAATACTTTGAGATGTGGAAAGTTGGGTTTCTTATGACACCAAGCTTCATAAGGTGTAACTCCATGTACTCCTGAGGTTGGACACTTATTCATAATGTATATGGCTATATTTGTTGCATCAGCCCAATAAGAGTTAGGAACATTCATTTCATTTAATAATGCTCTAGCCACTTCTGCTATGTATCTATTCTCCCTCTCTACCACCCCATTTTGTTGAGGTGCATACCTACAATTAAATTGTCTTTTGATGCCATGATCATATAAAAAATCTGAAAATTCATTTTAAAAATACTCTCCCCCTCCATCCGATCAGAGAGTCTTTATATACTTCCATGTTTCCTTCTCCACTATGTTTTTGAACCTCATGAAGTGGTAAAACACCTCTCACTTTGACTTCATGTAATACATCCAAAAAGACCTTGAATGATCATCTATAAATGTGAAAACATATCTATTACATCCAATGGATGGCCCCCTTGTAGGTCCCCATACATCTGTGTGTATGAGATTCAACACATCATTACTCACATGTGTTGCCTTCTTGAATGGCAATCTACTTTGTTTTCCTAACTGCAAAATATGGCACAAATGTTGCATACTCTGAGATGTAAGATCAGGTAGACCACTCAGCAAGCCCTTCCTTTGCACATCCTTCATCTGTTGTAGGTTTATGTGCCCAATTCTTTTATGCCGTAAGTTGATTTCTACAATCTGTTTATTTCCAATTGACAAGTAGAGAGTGTGAGGGGTTGATGGTTGTACCTCCATGGTGAAGAGTCTTCCTTGCTTCTTTCCTTTTGCTATGAGCTTTTAGTCCTGCATGGGGTCTTCAAGAGAACATCCTTGATCATTGAACCTCACCTCATAACCTCTTTCTACTATTTGACCTATTGAAACCAAGTTGTTTGTCATGGTTGGCACATGCAACACATCCTTCGACACCTTGGAGCTTTGAAATCCATTCAGTGCAACATCTCCCACATGTGTAATCTTTTGCTTAGTGTCATCCCTTGTCTCTACATGTCCTTGAGTGATGGGTGAGTGTAAATGAAAGAAAACATCTTTATTGCAACTCATATGGCTGCTACAACCACTATCAATGTACCATGTAAAATCTGAATTGACTCTTTCACTTGAACCATACATCATAAGCAAGTTCTCATTTTCTGAATTTGCTGAGGTACTAGCATAATTACCTTGGTTCTTTTTGTATCCTTGATTTCCTCCTCCTTTGGACTAACAATCTCTTGCATAATAGCCCAGTTTTCCACAATTGTAGCGTTCTCCATTGGATGCTTCTCTTCCATGTGATCTTCCTCCTCTTCCTCTACTCCTTCCTCTTCCTCTTGACGCATAGCTTTGGTTGGAGCCTTCTTGATTGCTTGAGCTTGAGCTTGACCTTCCTCTCCCTCTACCTTGGGAGTTTGATCCACCTCTTTTGCCTTTGCCTCTACGTGCATAGAAAACTTGGGCTTCGCCGCCCTTTGATTATGATCCTCCTTGGTTCATGTCCTCAATCACCATCAATGTGACTAATTGATCAAATTATGGTAGGGAATCCCTCACATAAACTGATGTGGTGAATGCTTTCCATCTTTCATCCTCTCTCAAGCCATTTAGAGTATGTGCGACAAGATCATCATCATCTTCAATTGGGCTCCCAATTTAGCCAAGAGCATCTGCAAGCTCTTTAATCTTCAAAATGTACTCATTTATGTTAGTACTTGGTGCTTTCCTAAGATTATTCAGCTCATTTTTTATCTGAATCTTCCTTGCCTTGGTTGATGAAGGGTACAATCTCTCCAAGGTTTCCCAAAGCTTCTTGGATGTGTCCAAGTCTTGTATATGCCCTATCATGTTATTGCTTATGTAATGGGATCGAATGAATATGACTCTCCTATCCCTTTCTATCCATTCATTAAGTGCCTTGACCTACCCTTGAAGTGGTGGATGATGTACGTGAGGCATTGGCTCTGTGTTGCTCACTACTCCCCACAATCCTTTTCCCTTGCAAGCCTTTGACTAGTTGAGATCTCGATCGATGTAGCCCCCTTTTGATGTCTTCTTGCTTTTATAAGACCTCCTTGTGCTTGCACGAGTTGCCTTGATGCCTTCAAGTCTTCATTTTACTGCCCACTAATGTCTCCAAACCTCCAAAATGGTTGTGATACCATTGATGGGGGATGATTCTAACACCCCAATGCAAAAATGGAAGATGGCTGCCCTCCAGTAGGTCCACAAGCAGTGATATATGCCCTGTGTTCTGAACTTTTCTCTCCACCAGTATAGAGACTTAAAATGCAATTTTGCAAACTTCCATGAGACTATAAGAGCTACCAAACAAGCTTTACATAACCCAAAATGGATAATCCAACTGGCAGAACCACCCTCTACAAAACAAGCTATTTGTTTGCAACACTCTCTGTCTGTGCAGAGATATACCTTCACAAAGTTAGCAATTTCTCACAACTCAATCAACCAAATAACTTGAAACTTTGGCAACATTCAGGGCACTATATGAGAAGCCAAATGAAGCTTGAAATCAATGAAAATTAGTAGAATGAGAGAGAATACAATGCTCTGAAATCTCGTAGAATTAGATTTGGAAAAGCCTAACTACAGCTCTAGATAGAAGGGAGCAAAATCATGAGAAAATGAGGTAAGCAAGCAAGGGGGCTGCTTGCTAGAGTTTATGACTTCACTAAACCTAAGTGGGAAACTCGTGGAATGCATACAACTCAAAAAACAAAGACGGGATGATGCTTATATAGAGTTTTGCTTTTCCTACAATCTTGCTAACCACCCACCAATCAATGTAGGTGCACTTTTTGGTGGCTGATTTGATGAGATTTGAATTTGATTGAATTTTGTGGAGCTTCTAACTTTATTCCACGACTTTGGGTCCTCCTTTTTCATTGGTCCACTTGAAAAACTTGTGGTTGAGCCTTTTTGCATGATTGAGACTTGATTTTCAACAACACACACATACACATACACATACACATACAAATACACATACACTTACACATACACATACACATAAACATACACATACATATACACATAAACAAATAGACATACACATACACCTACACACATACACATACACATACATACACATAAACATATACATACATATACATATACACATAAGCTCATACACATATACACATACACATCCACATACACATATCCATATGCATATCCATATGCATACACATAAACATACACTTACACATACACATACACATACGCATACACATACACATACACATACACAGACACATACGCATACACATACACATACACATAAACATACACATACACATACACATACACATACACATACGCATACACATATAAACATACACATACATATACATATACACATAACCTCATACACACATACACATACACATAAACATACACATACACATCCACATACACATGCATATCCATATGCATACCCATATGCATACACATACACATATAAATACACATACACATACACATACACATTAACACATACACATACACATACATACACATACACATACACATACACATACACATACACATACTCATACACATACACATACACATACACATACACATACACATACACATACACATACACATACACATACACATACACAAACACATACACATACACATACACATACACATACACATACACATACACATACACATACACATACACATACACATACACATACACACACATACACATACACATACACATACACATACACATACACATACACATACACATACACATACACATACACATACACATACACATGCACATTAACATACACACACATACACATACACATACACATACACGTACACATACGCATACACATACACATACACATACCCATACACATATACATAAACATACACATACACATACACATAAACAAATAGACATACATATGCACCTAGACACATACATATACACATACATACACATAAACATACACATACATATACATATACACATAAGCTCATACACATATACACATAAACATACACATACACATACACATCCACATACGCATACACATATCCATATGCATACCCATATGCATACACATACACATACACATACACATACACATATACATACGCATACACATACACATACACATACACATACACATACACATACACATACACATACACATACACATACACATACACATACACATACACATACACATACACATACACATACACATACACATACACATACACATACATACACATGCATATACATACACACATAAGCTCATACACATATACACATACACATACCCACACATCCACATACACATACGCATATCCATATGCATACACATACACATACACATACACATACACATACACATATGCATACGCATATGCATACACATACGCGTACCCATATGCATATGCACATGCATAAACATACACATACACTTTATACACATTCACGTTCACATACACATACACATGCACATGCACATACACATACACATACACATACACACACACATACACATACACATACACATACACATACACATAAACATACACATACACACACATACACATACACATACACATACACATACACATACACATAGACATAAATATACACATACACATACACATAGAGATACACATACACATACGACATACACATACCCATAGACATACACATACACATACAGAGACACATGCACACACATAGAGACATATGTGAAGAGAGATGGTGGATGCAATCCAAAGATGAGTAGGTGCCGCTACAACCAGCTTCACACCAGCCAACTGAGACTTCAGAGTTGATTAGTAGACCCTTTGAGCTTCCTAAATCCACCAAAATATCAGCCAAGTACTTTGGAACATGTATCCCAAAAGTTTAAGTCAAGACCGACAAGTTGCGAAATGACTAGCTCCCAAAACTTGCTATTTTTGGACATACACCTGCTGGAAAAAATGAACAGTGCTCTCAACCTGGAAGGAATTAGAAAAATTCCTTTTGGGCATAGCAAATAGACTTAGCAAGCTTCCTATTCCAAGTTAAAACACTTCAAATGATGGACTGAGCACTGAGAACAAGTTTCATCAAGTTCTGGAACATTCCCACAATTCTCGGGGCTCTGCAGAGATAGACCAGTAAGCAGTAAAATGCAGATATCTCCAAAAGTATAAATCCAATGACCTTGAAAATTTATAGGTAGAAACTAGACAGTAAGAGCTATCCAACGCACTTTAAAACACTGAACAAGGTTCAGTAAAACTCGAGATATGACCTTCTGAAGTTACTGCTCTGAGTGAGTATAGCAGAGAACAAAACAGAGAGGTAGATGATAATAAATGTATAGATTCACATATGATTACAACCACATTGGCAATGAATCTTTGCACAATGGGAGTAGAATGATAGAGCTATGGAGTAAGCTCTTCAATCTCTACAAAATGACATGAAGTGGTCACGTACAAGGCTTGCTAATCGCCTCTTCCTTCTTGCTCCTTTTATAGCTATTCTTGGAGGGAGTTTTGAATTCGAATTCGAATGGCTCCACCTAAAAGTGATCCCCAAAGTTAGGAGAGATTCCCTCAGCTCAAAAATTCGTGATTTTGGTAGTTGGAGCCACGAATTTGCTTTTACATCATGGATGAGGTAAGCCATCCTTTTACTTTTTTCTTTTTCCATTTACAAGAGATAAAATGTACTCTTTTACAAGAGGTGTTCACATGACTACTCATGTGACTTAAAAATGAGGATAATATCAAGCATATCAAGCATGTAGGCTTGGGCAAAATGCACCAACAGCTCCCCCTCAAGCCTAACATGCTTGGCCTCCAAATAAGTCTTCAATTGTCCTTGATTTCCTGCAAACCAATCATCAACTTGAATCTACTTAATTTCGTACCATCAAGAGCTTTCGTCAACATGTCTGCACATTGCATATCTGTAGAGACGTAGGATAGTTGAATATCCTTGCTCATTAGCTTCTCCCTTACATAATGGTAGTGGACTTCAATATGCTTGGTTCTAGCATGGTATACTGGATTAGCTGCTAGATGTAATGAGCTTGTGTTGTCACCAAAAATGTGAGGTGTTGAAGAATGAAGTCCAAGATCTGTGTACAAAGATTTTAACCACATGATTTCTTGAGTTGCATTAGCCAAACCTCTATATTCAGCTTCAGTAGAAGATAATGCCACGGTTGGTTGCTTCTTCGATGACCAAGAAATGATTTTTGAACCTGCAAATGATATATACCCTGATGTGCTTCTTCTATCATCTTTAGATCCGGCCCAATCTGCATCTGAGTAGACCTTTAGCTCAATATCTGAAGTATATGAATAGAACAAACCTTCATTCATGGTCCCCTTTAGGTACTTGAGGACTCGCTTGGCCGCTTCCATATGTGGTCTTCTCGGCTTATGCATAAACTGACTCAATATGCTAACACTATAGCATATATCCACCCTTGTGAGTGTTGCATAGTTCAAACTTCCAACCAAGCTTTGATAGCTTGTGATGTCTTCAATTGGCTCTCCTTCATAAGCACTAAGCTTATGATTTTGCTCCATAGGTGTACCTGCACACTTTGTATTTTCCATCTTGAACTTGACGAGCATGTCATGGACATACTTCCTTTGTGTGATGTATATACCTGAATCTGTGTAGATCAACTCCAATCCAAGAAAATAAGTGAGTGGTCCGAGGTCACTTATTTTGAACTCCTCCTTCATTTGACTCTTTACCTGTTTGATTCCTTGAAGATCATTGCCTGTGATAATAATATCATCAACATACACACATAAATAGATCACTTCAGATCCATTCCTCTTTATGAACAAAGAGGTATCCGCCTTGCTAGCTTTGAATCCTTGGTCCTGCAAATAAGTAACCAATCTGAAATTCCAAGCTCTTGGAGCTTGCTTCAATCCATACAAAGCTTTCTTTAGTTTGCATACATAGTTAGGATGATGTGCATCCTCATATCCAGGAGGTTGTGCCATATACACTTCCTCAGAAATCCATCCATTCAAGAAAGCATTCTTTACATCAAGTTGATAAAGATTCCAATTTCTAGATGCAGCAAGACTTATGAGAACCCTAATTGTAGGCATTTTTGCAACAGGAGAGAAAGTCTCCTCATAATCAATACCATGGGTTTGAGCAAACCCTTTAGCAACTAACCTTGCTTTGTGTCTATTTATACTTCCATCTGGATTCCTCTTGATTTTGTATATCCATCGAGATCCGATTATCTTCATAGATGGCTTGTTAGGTACAAGCTCCCAAGTGTCATTCTCCTTCAAGGCTTCCATTTCTTCATCCATTGCATCTCTCCAAGCTTTCTTGCTTTGTGCTTCTTCGAATGTGGTAGGTTCTTCATTGGTTGAATCCTTTGCAATGTAGATTGAGTGCTTGGTGACCAAAGAAGTATCATAACCAAACCTCTCTGGTTTCTTCTTCTCCCTCGAAGACCTTCTAAGTGGTTGATGTGAGCTCTCGGGTCCATATGTAGCATCCTGCATCTTTGCTTTACCTTTGTTCTTCCATAGCTTTAGTCTTTCCAAGTCTTCTAGGTCAATCTCCGAATCACTTTCTTCAATCTGCTTTGGCTCCTTTGGTTGAAGTGATGGAAAATCTTCATCCAAGTCATATGGCAGCTTCACTTTCCTGTCATCATCAAACCATGATTTGTTTTCATCAAAAATTACATCTCTACTCACAGAAAATCCTTTATTGGTTGGATTGTACAATCTATATCCTTTTTGGTTTTGATCATAACCAATGAATACACACTTCTCTGCCTTGGGATCCAATTTCCCTCTTACTTGAGAAGGAATGTGAGCATAGGCTAAGCATCCAAAGATTTTACAATGCTCTAGACTATGTCTTCTTCCATTCCACACTTCATATGGAGTGGTTCCATCTAGTGACTTAGATGGAAGTCTATTTATGAGATATGTGGCTGTCGACACAGCCTCTGCCCATAGGTAGTTCGGCAATCCCTTTTCATTGAGCATGGACCTTGCAGCTTCGACAATAGCTCTGTTCCTCCTCTCTGCTACACCATTGAGTTCGGGTGTATACCTTGTAGTGACTTCCCTTTTAATGCCTCTTTCATGCAAGAAGGCATCAAATTCAGAAGAGAAGTATTCTCCTCCACCATCTGATCTGAGTCTTTTCAAAGTCCTACCTGTTTGATTTTCAACAAGAGCAATATACTTCTTAAAGCAATTAAACACTTCATCCTTGTGCTTCATGAAAAACAGAATGGTCCACCTGCTACAATCATCTATGAAAGACACATAATATCTTGAGCCTGATATAGATGGCTCCTTACTTGGACCCCACACATCCGTGTGCACTAGATCCAAAGGATTTTGATACATATATCCTTTCTTATTGAAAGGTTGTCTATGAGCCTTGCCGAGTTGACAAGCTTCACACTTATAAATCATGTGTTGCCTTGTGATATTAGGCAAACCAAGTACACTTTGGTCCCTGCAAATCTGTTTGAGTGTCCTCTCACCAATGTGAGCAAGCCTTTTGTGCCATATCTCCAACTCTGTTAGAGTTTGAGATCCATAGCTAAACAAAGCTATGTTCTTTGTATCTTCCACTTCAAAAGTGAAAAGCCTTCTTGTCTTTTCTCCTTTGGCAATCCTTCGAAAGCCTTGCCTTGGGTCTTCAACATATGCTCCAAATCGATTGAATCTAACCTGCAATCCTTTTTCAACAATCTGTCCAACACTTATTAAATTTTTGGTAATTGTAGGGACATACAAGACTTTGCTTAAGAGGTTCATATTCCCATCTGATGTCTTCACATTACCTATCTTCTCCACTGAGTGCTTTGTGTCATCTCCTGTCTGCACTTCATGCTTGTTATGAGGATCTTCCAAATCAGAAAGTAAAGCCACATTTCCTGCTACATGGTTCGAGCATCCCGAATCAATGTAAAATATGTGATCATCATCCTTACCCTTCTTCGTTGATAGATTCATAATCAATAATGAATCTTCTTGACTTTGGTCCTCTGCATAGTTATTGTAATCTCTTCTTCCTCTATGGCCACTTTGATAGTTGTTGTTGTTGTTGTAATTGTTGTTGTAGTAGTTGTTGTTGTAGCCTCCATTGTACCTGCCTCTATTTGATCCATAGCCACCTCTATTGAATCCTCTTCCTCTTGAGTTCCTCGGGTTCCTGAAACATTCTTCAGTAGTATGGTTAGATAAGCCACATATGTTGCAAGGTTGAGATGATTGGAATCTCCCCCTGCCTTGCTTTCCACCTCTGCCTCTTCCTCTAGCTCTTCCTCTACCTGCAAAGTTTGCTTGGAAAGAGCTTCCTTCATCTTCATTCTTCCTATTCTTTGACTTGTCCTTGACCTTAGCTTTATCAGAATATAAGGCAGAAGTTTGATTACCTCTTGAGGACTCACCACCTTTGCTAATCTTTGCTTCATGAGTGAAGAGTTGGCCCATGAGTGTGTTGAGGTCGGGTACATGCATATCCATGTATAAATCCATGGCTGTTGTGAATGACTCCCACTTGTCGTCTGCTTTGATTCCATTCATGATTTGTCTTATGATTTGCTCCTCTTCAATTACCTCTCCAATGCTTCCAAGTTGGTCGGAAATCTCCTTCATCTTTGTGACATAATCAGTCACATTTTGCTTCGGGCTTTTCTTCATTGTTGTGAACTCCATCCACAATTGGTTCTTCCTTGCTCGAGTGTTGGAAGAGAAGAAAGAAGCAAGTGCATTCCAGGTTTCTCTTGATGTCTTGCATCCC
>CM035416.1:126838211-126955711 GCA_020310875.1 Ceratopteris richardii | reverse complement strand
ATGTGCATGTGCATGTGTATTTGTATGCATATGCTTATGCATATCCATATGCATGTGTATGCATATGCATACACATATGCACATGTGTATGGATATGCATATTCATATGCATGTGTACGTGTACGTGCATGTGCACGTGTACGTGCATGTGCACGTGTACCTGCATGTGCATGTGTGTGTATGTGTACATGCAGCATGTTTTGTACATGTACATGCAATATGTACATGTACATGCAATATGTACATGTACGTGCAATGTGTACATGTACGTGCAATGTGTACGTGTACATGCAATGTGTACGTGTATGTGCAAAGCTTACGTGTACATGTATATGCAATGTGTACGTGTAATGTGTATGTGTACATGTACGTATAACATGCAATATATACGTCTATGTGTAACATTTACGTGTGCATGTAAATGTTTGTGTATGTATACATGTATATGTGAATGTGCACGAGTGTATGTGCATGTGCTTGTGGGTGTGTGTGGATGTGGGTGTGCTTGTGCATATGCATGTGCTTGTGTGCTTATGGGTGGGCATGTGGGTCAAGGTGTGTATGTCAGTGAGTGTGTGTGTGTGTGTGTGTGCGCGCGCACATGGGCGCATGTGTGTGTATGTGTGCACATGGACGCATGTGTGTGTGCACATGCATGCATGTGTGTGTGTGCACATGCACGCATGTGTGTGTGTGCACATGCAGGCATGCGTGTGTGTGTGCACATGCATGCATGTGTGTGTGTGCATGTGCATGTGTCTATATCCATACACATACACATACACATACACATACACATACACATACGTGTACATGTACACCACGTACTCTTGCACATACACCTACACATACACATGCATATACACCTACACGTATACCTACATGTACACCTTCACATGCACATACACAAGTGTGTACACACGTACACACCCGTAAGCATATGCATACACACATAAACAATCATATACACATGTACACGTACATGCACACATACGCGCTCTTTTACACATACATGTACATGTACCCATACACATACACATAAATAGGATCTTTTCCTTATCATGTGCATTGTTGTTCCCATGTAAATAAGATTTTTTGCTTATCATGGAATCGTAGGTAAAATCTTCTTTTTGAACCATGTAGATTGTTTCATGTGTACCCTCTTTTTAAAGCAAAAAAGAAGAAATGATATTCACCTTGTATGTATTGTTGGACAAACCTCGCTTATTTATTGGAAGCAAAAGAATTCAAGCATGCTGAAATGTAAAACATTTCACTCCAATTTAATAGTTACAAGATGCCAATATAAACAATCTTGCTTGACTTGAAGGGATGTTACATACAAATAATCTAAAAATTGCCTTGTTTTAAGAAAAATGTGCATAAGAAGCTTGCTCAATTGATAGAAGTTTTGCATTTTTATGCACTCTTCGGAGAAGCAATGAAGACTTTGCAAGCATTGAATTTATGCATGGCATCTATAAGAAGGATATAAACATTATTTCCTCAATTCATCCACACACATCGGGCCTACTCTTTACCAAACTAGAACATCAATAGTCGATATGCATGCCATAGGCTGGAAAAAATGCTTTTCTTTTAAGGAAGTTTGATCTTGTAGTTATTTCCCCAATTCATTTACACACATTGGACCTCCTCTTTATCAAACTAGAACATCAATAGTCGATATACATGTCATAGGCTTGAAAGATGTTTTTCTTTTAAGTAAGTTTGATCTTGCAATCAGTTGGAAAGGATGTTGTGATTACACAAAATGTCCTCATTATTGATGAAGGCATTAATTGAAAAAGCATATTACTACATGACATAGCATTCATAATGTTTATGGATACAAAGGACTAATAATATCTCATATGTTATATGCATATGTAAAGTGTGGAAACCTAATGAGAAGTGTGATATCGATAAATTTCAATCCAAAAGAAAACTTTCATTGATATTAGTTGTTTCAATTAAGAAAACTTCCCAACAACGTAGTGCTAGACCCCAAGCATGCCTAGAGATCAAATTAGGCTTTGAGGAAATACGTACTATGGATAACCATATTAAGGTTTACCAAATCCATATTGAATGAGCAAGGAACATGAATCAAAGTAAGGTTTACCAAATCCATATTGAATGAGCAAGGAACATGAATCAAAGTAAGGTTTACCAAATCCACATCAAATGAGCAAGGAACATGAATCAAATTCTTTCATGGGCAAGGGATTTGAATATTAAATTAATCGGAAAGGATGAGACCCTTAAAGAAATAAGTGATTATGAATTTATCATTGTTTTTTAGATGTTTGTGATAATGTTTTCATCTTTCTCCCAAGACAAGGGATAACAAAAACCATGCAAGAGACAACCATGTATATGTAGGTTCAAGGAGCTCATTATCACAGCCAATACGCTATCAAGACACTTAAAGTTGTTTTATCTATGTTGATTTTGCAAGAGGAAAAAGTCAAACATAAGATATGTAAACTGGAAGCTATTCTATATTCGAGGTTTTATGCAGAAATTTTCCACCTATCACTCATTATGCACTTAATAAGAAAAAAAAGATTGTGAGAAGGGAAGACTACAGGTTCTATCACTATAGTTGAGCAAAAAAATAAAGGATATTCCATGGATTTCAAATGCACCACTTGTAAAGTAATTATGGGTTCTATCATATAGCATTCTAACATCATGCTCGTATGCTTTCTAAATAACGTACTTGCCTAGCATTTGCAATGAAATATTCATCTATTCAATTTCCCTTGCCACCTAGATTAGCTGCTAATAACTAATTACCATAAGATAAGGGGCATTCTAACTATACAAATGATCATGTACCACCCATCAAGCTCGAACTTGAAACCTGCATACCCTTCCACACTAGTCCCTTAGGACTTTGTATCAAATAATTGGATACAAATATCAAAGAAAAAAGAAAAATTTATCTTTTATCCAAATTTTTTCTACCTAGCAGGTACAAGTGTATACACCATAGAAAGAAGTGAAGTTAATAATAGTAAATGGATAAACATAATCCACTATTTTCATATTTAGCTATGGGTAAATATTGGAAAGCAATCTATGTCAGAAATCGGAGAAGAGGCCTATCAGTTTGTGGCACCAGTTAATAGCATTATGATAATACACCAATAATCAAGCCAAATCTCTAAATGATCATGAGATGCGATAGGAGTGATCCCAATTATCTAAGAGTGTCTATCCTTGCATGTGCCCCACCAAGATTTTCTCAGAATAAATGAAAAGAATGGGAAAAACTCCAATTAATTATCTAGAAAAGGAAACCTTAGAAAGCTCCCAAGTTGATCCATCCAATTTTCTCCATCAATTTCCAACCTCTCATGTTTGTGAACATGTTTGCTTTCACTTTACCAATACTCTTGACTGCAATTTGTGTGAGCATCTTTGCAGACATGTATAGAGTGAATTGTGTATGTTCATTACTATGCATGGTTACTTCAAATTGAAAAATGCAACAAAAGTGAGAGCAATTTTAACTACAAACATGACGAAAAGTCTAAACGCTCAAAGATAGTAGAAACAAACTACATAGCAAATTTTGCATGAATCTGCTGCCAAAAATTTGTGAAGCTTGAGACAAGTTTTCAGATGATATTACTTTCCAGTAAGTTGCCTACTACTTTTAAACAAACCTGTAAAAGCTGATAAGAAAAGTGTCACTTGTTATTGATATGCCCATGCCAAATTGATATATGTTACTTCCAAAATGGTCCTTAAGGACATCTGTATACATTTCACTTTGTCATATTCAGCCGGACATTCTGAACACCTGCATGGTCCTTAAGGACATCTGTATACATTTCACTTTGTCATATTCAGCCGGACATTCTGAACACCTGCATGCTGGGCTAACCAGGTAGAGCAGTAAAGACAGCTTCAAAACATGAATAATTTAAAAAGGGAAAACACTGGAATAACAGCCATAAAGCTAAAACATGACAGATCACATTGATCACCTCCAATTTATAAAGATAAGACCCTTGACCTTCTAGACTAGATCACATTCACATGATCCTACTCCAATCACTTTACTGGTTCTCATCCTCTAGTCAACATAAGAAACCCATTGAGGCATCAATCCAAATATTTACAATTTACAAGCGATCACCAGTAATCCAAGGACACCTACATACATTTTTTGCCAGGATACATGTTCACGGCTGATGCCTAAGAAGAATACCCTCAAGGGCAACCCATTTTTACTGACCATGTAATATCACAGAACTCCATGCATCTGTGAGCACAGCAGTAACATTTTGCCATCCCCCAAACCATGAGCCTGCTCCATTGTCTTGTGTGTGTGTGTGTGTGTGTGTGTGTGTGTGTGTGTGTGTGTGTGTGTGTGTGTGTGTGTGTGTGTGTGTGTGTGTGTGTGTGTGTGTGTGCGCGTGCGCGTGCGCGTGCGCGTGCGCGTGCGCGTGCGCGTGGGTGGGTGGGTGGGTGTGGTGGTGGGGTGTGTGTGTGTGTGTGTGTGTGTGTGTGTGTGTGTGTGTGTGTGTGTGTGTGTGTGTGTGTGTGTGTGTGTGTGTGTGTGTGTGTGTGTGTGTGTGTGTGTGTGTGTGTGTCTGTGTGTGTGTGTGTGTGTGTGTGTGTGTGCGCGCGCGTGCACGCGCGCATGTGCATATGTGTGCGTGCATGCACATGTGCATGTGCATGTGTGCATGTGTGCATGTGCGTGTATGCATGTGCGTGTGTGCATGTGCATGTGCGTGTGTGCATGTGCATGTGCGTGTGTGCATGTGCATGTGCATGTGTGCTTGTGCATGTGTGTATGCACGCATGCCTGCGTGTGCATGTGTGTGTTGGGGGGGAGGGGGGGGGGATGGGGTGGTGGGGTGGTGGGGTGGTGGGGGGAGGTGTGTGTGTGTGTGTGTGTGTGTGTGTGTGTGTGTGTGTGTGTGTGTGTGTGTGTGTGTGTGTGTGTGTGTGTGCGCGTGTGTGTGTGTGTGTGCACGCGCGCACAAGCACGTGGGGGTGTGCAGGGGGAGGGGGGGATGTGTGTAGCATGTGCACATTGGCACGTGTGCATATGCATCTGCATGTGTGCATGTGCGTGTGCATGTGTGCGTGTGCGTGTGCATTTGCATGTGCACGCACGTGCACCATGTGGTGCACGTGCACGCGTGCGTGGTGCATGTGCATGTGCATGTGCACGTGCACGTGTGCTGGTGTGCACGTGTGCGTGTGCGTGTGCGGGTGTGCACGTGTGCATGTGCAGGTGTGCACGTGTGCGTGTGTGTGTGTGTGTCTATGTGTGTGTGTGTGTGTGTGTGTGTGTGTGTGTGTGTGTGTGCACACGTGTGTCTGTATGTGTGTGTGCGTGTGTGTGTGTGTGTGTGTGTGTGTGTGTGTGTGTGTGTGTGCACATGCGTGCGCACATGGGTGCTCGTCTGCATCAGTGTGCATCTGCATATGCATGTGTGCACATGTGTGTGCATGTGTGTTTGCATGTGCGTGTGTGTGTGTGTGTGTGTGTGTGTGTGTGTGTGTGTGTGTGTGTGTGTGTGTGTGTGTGTGTGTGCGCGCGCGATGTGCGGGTGCGGGTGCACGTGTGCGGACATGTACCAGTGAGATTCTGCATGCACACATGTGGCGGAGTTGCACAAATACGTGAACCTCAACATTTTCTTGCTGCCATCTTTGACTCCTGATGTTTTTCAAATATGTTTTCTACAAGCATGTATTTGACCAGATAAAATCCATGTTCCACCAAAGCTGTTTGAAGACCCACTGCACCTTTCCCAGGAAACAAGTGACATAAACATTTCAATATTGAACAGACAAAAAATGTGAACTCATGTGCCATGTAGGAAACCCAAAAACAAAGAAGGGCCCTTATGCCCTGCCTTTCCAAACAACATTCAAATCACAGTGAAGTATTGGACCAGAATTTCTGTTGACTTCTCCTCATATTGAGATTTGAGAGCACAAGTCGAAGAAGAAAGACATATAATGGCACACTAAATAATTACAGATGCTTGCAAACACCTGAAAGTCAAGAAGTCCAAGAAAACTATTTGATAGTGACATATCTGTTGGTGCCATGCTTGGCCCAGTGATGCTTTAGATCAATAGGCATAGATATATCATAACCTTCTGCAATCAGCTTTGCTAGAATTTTCCTGAATGCACCACCGCTCATTTTTCGTCCATGAACCCTTGTCCCCCGCTTTGTTGGGCTCATGGGCAAGGGATACATTGAAAGAACATTGGTACAGCATGCAGATTGCCATCCTCCATTCCCCCACCTATAGCATTGTTGATGGCTTCCTGTGCAAGAGCAGTAAGGTATAGGAATTGATGGCATCAGATCAAATGGTGGAGCCTCAATATATGCAGTTTGTCCTAGCTCTTCGTGACTGCCCTCACCCTTGAACATGACTATGGCATCAGATGGCAATTGAGGCTGCATCTCTGCTTTCTGTGATGATTTAGGGCCTCGTCGCCGGGGTTCACTGTTTTCTTTTGGTGCACGCTTGCGCTTTCTAGCACCATCTTGCGCCTTTTTAGAGTGCTGCTTTTTACCACCAGGTGAAACACCAAAAGCGCCAGGAATAGGGGGGCCTTCTCCTGGTGGCATCGAGTCGATGGGCTCTATCAATGGGCCATTAACATTGATATTTACCATGTGCATAAACTTGGCAGTTGTTTCACTGTTGTCTTTGCTAGACCTCAACATTGTCAAAGCAGCTAACGCAGTGTCACGTTCAATCCATGCTGTGTTGCGATCTGCATAGGCAACATCCCTTTGTAAAAGAGCAGCATCACGTTCTGCAAACGCTGTCTTTTTCTCAGCCATGGCAGTATCTCTTTCTGCAATGGCTGCATCTCTTTCAGCAAGAACATCGATCAGTTTTAGAGCTGGATGGTCCTTGAGGTAATCTTTCATGTGACTCTGATCAAAATGAGGCCAGTGTCTATGATCCATTCTTGAAAGGTCCTCCATTTTATCTTGACAAAATTAATAGATGTCTCAGACTTCAGTTCAAGTGTAAAATTTTCCCTGTCAAAAAGTGCAAAGTATCTATAAACATCCAAATCAAAGGAGTACGGCAACAGAGATTATCTGTTTACAAGTACCCCCAAGATAAGGAGAAAGAGTCAAAATAAAAGAATAAATAGTGTAATAGTAGCATAATATCAGATTAGTATATTATATCTTGTTCTGATATGCAATGCAATTCCTGTCAAATCAAGCACTCACTGTACAGAACATCTTCACATGTTTTCTTTGTGTCATTTTGGAATACAGCTGCCGAGCATAGAATAGAGTGAAAAATACAGCATTGTATCATTATGCAATACTTTCTTTGAAATAAAAGAAACTTCAGTAGCTCTTAAACATGAAGAAAAATGAGTATGAATATGTGTATCGGATCAATATGCTTCTCATAGAA
The DNA here is from genome assembly GCA_020310875.1 of Ceratopteris richardii. Classification (NCBI taxonomy): domain Eukaryota; kingdom Viridiplantae; phylum Streptophyta; class Polypodiopsida; order Polypodiales; family Pteridaceae; genus Ceratopteris; species Ceratopteris richardii. The sequence continues at coordinate 126,948,269 of CM035416.1, read as the reverse complement.
GCTCAGAAGCCTAACAATGAAAGCTCAATGTCTCAGGTATGAGTTCATCATGCAAAACTTCTTTGGGTTTCTGAGAAAAGCATTCCTGGCATATTCTCAACCGATACAACTTTTTCTAAAATCAAAAATGTCCATTGATTGCTCCAATACTCAAAGCTACATGCCACCATGGGAAAGACCCTTGCACCAACTTATAACTATTGGCTTGCAACATGAGTCATGGACCATATATATACATAACTGCTTGTCAGAAAACGCAGCCCATCTAGCCATAAACACTTAAGTATCCAAAATTAATTCGTTTCTCCCCATGTCTTTCTACATCCTGCATTATAAATTTTCATGTGTTGATTAAACTTGTAAACTAAAGAAACACAAACACATACATTCAAAAGTACAACAATAACAGGTCACGCAAAAGGAAAAAATTAAGATAAAACATAAAAAATACATGCTTTAAAAAAGAAACAAAAGAAAAAGGAAACTAGAAACAATAAGAATTAAAGTGAAAATAAATGAATAATAAAGTGAAACAAATAAAAGCAGGTGTTTCACAGAGTATAATAAAAAAATAAGTTAATTAAAAATAAATTTTTCCTTCCAAATTAGATGAAAATAGAAACTTAAAACATATAGAAAAAAAATTAGTTAATTTAGAATTATATCTTCCTCATTGCTATTCACCAAAGTAATCTCTAAAAAACATCCAATCATGTCTAGTAAAGTATATTGATCCACCCCTTCAAGCTTTACTCAGTTCGTGGTCATCTTCAACAATACATATATTAACTTATTTCTGAAATTCTTGAGATCTTCTCCCTTGGATCTGAGCACTAATCTTGGAGTTCTGATTCATAAAAATATTTGCGTTGATAAATTTGACAAAACTAAGCAGAATTTTTCTGAATATTTGATGTAAAACTCAAGTTCCATATGTCATAACGATCAAGAATATAAAGACCATGATGCAAAGAACCTGACAAAATATCTTTGTCGTCTGATTTCATTTCTCAAAATATGCACTTTTACTCTTCAAAGTAACCTGCAAACCATATTTCACAAGTGTAGAGAGTAACCAATGGTTATGAATTGAATCTAAATTCTAAAGTATATAGAGCTCCTGAAAGACTATAGATAGAACCAGCTATTCCTGTGACAGAGAAATATATAGATATCAAGATAAATCCAGACAAACTTGATAAAGAATGTTCTTTGCAACTTGCAGCTCTTTGAATTGAAGCATTAAAAGAGATGATAAAAAGATTTTCTTGAAAGGTGATGTGATATATTGCACCATTATCGAAGTACTAAATGTAATAAAGTGATAGGAAGGAGATGGTTGAAACACACCCTTGACAGATAGGAGATGGTTGAACTACACCCTTAGAGAGAGGATTAGGAAGTAATCCTCAACCATGGCTTTTGGGGCAAGTGGTCAGCCCATCACATTCCTAACCAAGAGGTTGTGAGTTCAAGTCCTTACATTGGTACCATAATTGATAAATTTCTGAAAGAGTAAGACTTTGACTTTGAACTGAACCTTTTGACTAAGGAATAGACTGACTAAGTCAAGCGTAAAGTTCCTAGTGTAACTTGGTAAATCCAATCCTTTGACTCAAAGCAATGCTCAAGAATTACATTCCTAGTAAGCAGTCATAAAGATTGAATATAGGCATGAACTTAGTCTCAAGTGAAGCATTGTTTGAGTAAAAAACTCATCAATAGAATGTCAGTGGGTCGACACACTGATGTAGGATGCCACACTAGTATCTGGTGGTTGGATGATGTTTAGATTTACTCTATGAATCTTTTTGAGAATCAAGTTCCTTTCTCTTAAAGATAGAAGAAAAATGCTTCAATACCTTGTTGAAACCGATCATTCATAAGTTAAAGTCTTGGGTCATCAAGTATTTGACTCATAGAAAGTTTCTATCTTAGAACTTTGAATTAGTTATACAAAGTTTTAGTTATTTCCTTTCGCTTTCCAAATCTTTTGGAATTGTCTCAGATATGGTATTTGATTCATTTTGCAAAAGTCTGGGGTTAGCCGATTGGAGCTGGATAACTAAATTAAACATCTTAGATAGATGTCGTGTACAAGAACTTATTCAATCTTCAAAAGATAGCAAGTCCAAGTTTGACTTATTCAATTGAGTTTGCTTCCAATTACTAGCATACCTCTTATGACTTTCTAGAGTTCAGTACACTCTAGAACAGGGAAGTTAGGAATTGCTCATAAGATTGACAATTCTCAAGAACTTTTAACTAAGTCTTTGAGAAAAATGTCCTAAGATTGGACGATTTTCATTTTGAATTTGACTTGGTCAAGATATAGTAAAGTTGATCCAAAGTAAATGGAAAACTTTCTCCTATAGTTTACAGGATTGTCAAGCCTATTAGGACGAAGAAGTCCTCAAGACAGGTGAAGAAATCAAGTAAACTGTAACTGTTGGTTGGGAGTTAACTATTGTACAAAACATCCAAATCAGATGTTTGGATCAACCAAACTTCAGGTTTTCTAAATCAAATGCAAGTGAATCAAGAGTTCTCAAAGTCTTGATTGGGATACAAATCCAATCATAGTTACTAAAGTCCATGCACCAGTCATGCCTAAAAATGAACTAGTAAATGGAATCCATCCATTTCATATGTTTGTGCCTAGATCGCACATCAAGACACATTGAAGTGGCTAGGGATGTTTTTAGATCGACCCTTATAATTCATTCACTACTTTGTACTTTGGCCAGTTTATCAAAGTGCAAAGCCATATGGTGTTTTAATCATTTGGGCAGGGATCCCACCACAGAGATGAGACATGTTCTTCTAGTTTTAGAACATGACCATGTTCTTCCGGTTTAAGAACATGAGGCTCGGGGGTTGCCTACGGTTATATATATAGCTTTATTTTCGAGGACGAAGATCTTTCCCAAGGGGAGAAGAATGTAATAAAGTAAGTCTATGATCTAAGGTTCCAGTCGGTTTAGACAGATCTGAAATCGGACACCGTTTGGTCACTCTTGTATGGCCAAAGATCTCGAGACTAAACTTAAGTATAAGTCCATGTGCTCTCTTAAACAAAGTAAACCACTTAGCCTAGTGGTTAAGTCTCAAGGTTGTGAAGGAGGAGGTCTTGGGTTCAACTCCCATGGGGAGCATGGGAAGAGAGTTTTGCCCAAAGAGCTCTAGAGCCTTCTAACTCAAGTTCACGTTAACTTGAGTCGAAGAAGACTTAACTCAAGAGGTGAGTACACCAACCACTAGTGGACTCTAGTGGAAGGTGCTAAAGCAATGGTCAAGAACACTCCTACCACTAGTAGACTCTAGTGGAAGATATGAAAGGAGTGGAGGAGATTGCACATGCACTTGTGGACTCTAGTTACATTTGTGGTCCTCATTGATTCGAGCAGCTATATATACAGGCATAAGGTTGGGAGGAGAGTCATCTCTCTAGCATGTGGTGGTCGTAATTGTAGTCTTGTTGCACTAAACATAAGATGTCTTCAAAGCATGAGAAACTAGATATTCTTGAGCATCAACCAATCCTAGTATAGTCATAAAGCATAGTCTAAACTATATCAATCTTTAACTGTGTTGGTGGCACCTTCTTTGTAACTTTTTGATGTAGAATCATCATGATTTTTTTTTCATATTCATTTCTTGTCCGTCTCTTTTCTCCTTCATTATTCTCTTCTCACATTCCATTTTGTCGAGACTAACTTTTGTAATAAAAACAAAAGCCTGAGTTCTTTTCATTTGATTTATGACTTGGAAATTAAGGCCAAATTTGACCTACTTCTGATTCTAACCTTTTTGGGACGACATAGCATTCTCTTTATTCTTTGATAGCATGGCAACTCTAAAAAATTTGGATCGATCGCTAAATTCTTCTTGGTTTATTCCTCTTGAAGTAATACAACCTGGAGTTTTGCAAAAGTCAAAGATTTATAATCTTCTCTCATAAATAAAGTTGGTGGTGCAAGAAAGGAAAGACACCTAGCTAATAAGAACAAATCTCATATACAGACCGACAAATTGATATTGTAGACTAAGTGCACAAAGTACACATATCATGAAAGCAAAACAAGAGTAAGAAGACTCAAACTAATGCTCACAATGCAGCTAACTACAAAGAAACCAATGAACATAGACTAGGGTCATGCGTAGTACAAAAGCATAACTATTAATTTTGTGGTAACTTGTAAGAAAACAAGTACATAAGAGCATACATAAACCACTAGTGCAACACAAAAAGCACCAAATTACTGCACAAAAGTACAAAAGCAGACATGTTTGCATAAAGTGTTCAGAAGCTCATGCAAATAAACACAAAGATGAAGAAAATAATTAAAGGAGCAAAACTTAGATCAAGCATAGACAAATAATTTCAAAAGAGAAGATTAAGAGAGAAAGAGAAGATTGAGTAGCAATGTGCAAGTGCTTTTTCTTTCACAATACACAAACGAAAGTGTTTAACCTTAATATGTACAGCAAGCTAAGTCCCTTTGACCACCAACATTGTGTGACCAACAAATAAAAATCTAATTAAGTTTGACCAAAGTTGATAAATAGGTGCAATTTTGACCAAAGTTTACCGAAGCTGATTATCATGTCCAAATCTAACAAGCACTTCAAAAATCTCTCCAAAAAAATGATAATCTCTCACACGGGATGAGAAAAAAAGGAGTAAAATGATAGAAAGAGCACCAGCTTGCCCTAGTACCGAATTGTAGGTCCAAAAGCAAAAGAGATTAGGAAGACGTACTTCAAGAGTGCATCAAAACTTGCTCCAGAAGACTCATAGATGATACCCAAAAACAATATTCAATAGATCTTACAGTACTTGAATTGTATAGAAAAATCCCTGAAGGATCTATACTTTGTCCTTTTACAACCTTATTTTTTTCAATTCAAAATAAAAACAGATAATATATAGAAACCTAATTTTTCTTTTTTTTCCCCTAATTTTTCTTTTTTTTCCCTAATTTTTTTACCTTACACTATCAAAATAACATATTCCCATTTTGCATTATTCCAAACCTTGGAACTTTTCTTTTAGTAACAATCAATGTACCCCATGTTGCAGCCCCAAACGAAAATAGAATATATTGCAAGGTCGAAAAGAAAGCCCATTTCCTAGTAAGATATTTATTAATCAATAATTCTATGGTAAGGTTTTGTTTTATTTGAAGAGGAGTGCTCTTGTTGGAACTTATTTCCATCGTCGCAAGTAGATCATTTCTTGAAGAATTACCCAAGCTTAAGTTCAATAAATAGAAATGGCTTGCACCTACCCATATGACAAGATCGATATCCATAAGAACCAAGTATTCCAACGCTTTATCAACAAGCACAAAGAAAAAAAAAAACAATCAAATTTGTTGGGACAATAAAGATGTGATACCCAATCAAGTAAGGTTGAAGGGATGGAAGCAAGCTAATTATAGAACTTCTATGACGAGTTTTCAAACATGTCATTGCTAAAGCAACCCTTCCAAAAGGGCATCAAGATGATTACTTTGTTAAAGTCACTTCAAAAACAACAAAAAGTAAGGCCCAATTTCAAACAAGAGTCAACCTACATTGACATGGCTTCTTAACATCATTTTTTGTATGACAATTTAAATACTCAATATCTGAATTCCATCTCAAATAAGATTCTAACAGCTATGGACGAAGAGATAGTATCAAATACTTAGGTACAAATAATGAAGATTGTGACATGGACCATCAAGGGCCTAAGAGTCCTCCTTTGAGAGATGGCTTTTTAGAAATTATTAGTCTCTATGGTATACAAAAACAAATTTACGCTACAAGCACTAAAAATATTGCTTTTACACCATATTAGTAGATTGTTTATGTTCGTCATTAGAATTCTTCAAGTTTATCAAGTATGAATTTCAAACAATCCTTGTATATGATAATGTTGCACATGGATTTCCTATTTGCTGTTTTTAGTTCAAGTGATAGTGATCATTACTTATCAATAGTTATGGTGAGCATTATGGTAGAAAGAGCTTTACATACTTTCAAAAGAGCTCTAAAATGTATTTTGCAAAATGTACAACTTGGTAGAGATGCATTACTAAAATGCTAACTTTTAAGCTCCAATGATTAAGATATAATCTCTTCCGAGTTTGTAACTCTTCTCTAACCAAGTACACAAAACAATACTCAAAAGAGAACTATGTGTAGCACACATTGGAGTTGATGAAGAAAAGCTACCACCACCTCCAAGTTGAGTAAGATCACTTATGTATGCCATGGTTGCTATTAGGTCAGATATTGTCATGCAAAAGGGGGTTGTGAGCACATTTATGGTTCATCTTGGCAAAGCTCATCGGGATGTAGTCAAATCCATCTTGAGATATTTGAAAGGGACCACATATAAATGCATATGTTATGGGAAGGCCCCATTGGAATTAAAAGGATTATGTGATTCAAACATGGCAGATGATGTGGATATGTGTAAGTCCACAAGTGGCCATGCATACACTCTTGTACATGTAATTTCATGGTGCTCTAAGTTGTAACTTGTAAGGCCCCCATTATGAGGAGAAGCCATTGTGAGAGCCCAAACATTTGCAGAACCCTAACATCCAAATAAGATGAGGTCTATGTGTGACCGTTGATGGTAATAGATGATCATTGTGAGCTTAGCTATTAGGTTGGGTAGGGCATAAACTTTTGGGCCATCGGGTTGCCATTCAAAACAAGAATAAAAGCCTTGTGTTTCCCCATAGAACCTTAATGGGGGGAGTGCAAAGGCCCCCTTTTGCAAGGTCTAAGGGCGATGCATAACTCTTTTTTCTTCCAATTAAGTTATTTATGATAATCTTATGTCAATCCATGTGAACCTTATGCATACATGAATAGACCATTGGCTCTCATTCAATGGATGCATTCCCACGATTTGAGTGTTGAATAACTCCATGCTTCTCTTGACTCCATATTTGTCTTCCACATTTTATTTGCACACACTTGAATTTTCTCTCATCCAAAATCCCTTTTGCTCTTTTTTTGTGCCAATGTTTTTTTTTTCTCCCATATCACACATTCAAGTGGTAGAGATGTGCAATTACCCTTTCCATGATAATCATGATGAATCACATTTACTAGGTTACTTTTTCCTCATGTTAGTTACATGGGGATCCTTTTCAAAGCTTGTGTCTCACTCATTCTCTTAGCAAGTTACTCAAGTATTTCTTACTTAATCTTGCAATTCATAAGGACGATTGATCATGATAACTTAACCTAAAAAGTGCTCAATACAAACAAACAAGTTAACAACTATAACTTCAAAAGTATCGTTATAGTAGACTCTACAGTATAAAATCTCTTTGGTTCCAAAGACTGAGTGTTGTGTTCTTGAAAATATTACATGATAGATTCCTAGCAATGTGCAAGAAATTAAAGTCAAGAAAGTCAAGTCAACGTCATGTTGATTTGACTCAAAGCAACTTCAACAAAGTAGCATAATCTCATATTCTTGAGCTCTATGTGTAGCTCTCAATGTGCTAATAAAAACCATCTCACAAAGTAAAGCTTCACCTACTAAAGAGCTAGATTTTAAAACATACGATTATAGTGTAATGCTCATCAGAACCATAGCAATAAAAGCAAAATGGAAGCTTCTCAAATCCTTTACCTTCGTTTACCATCCTCAACATCGTATACATGATTGTTGGAGAGTCTCTTGCATTGTTGGCACATGCAAATTTAGCATTGAGAACATATGTGTGAACCCTTTACATGAGATACCATGGGCTAGAGGCTTCAAAAAAAAAAGTTTTTTTGAGATTATGATTTAACAACTGCATCACATCAAGAGCACCCTTTAGCTCCATTTTGGTTAAATTTGAGTGAAACTAAGTTCCACTACGTATTGAATTTGATACATTAGTTAATTAAGAGTTTTAAGTCCCTTTGAAATATTCTTAACCTAGAAAAGCTATACGTTTCTTTATACAAGTTGCTTTGAAAATTTCTAATAAAGCATCATGCTCATATAGAGACAATTGTTGCTTGCATTTCGAGGATGTGGAATTGATATTTTGAGAAACAAAAATGATTCCATTCTTACATTTTCCCCTCTATCTAGGGATGTATCTCACCAAAGCATGCTTTCTCTTTTTTAAGTTTGTTTCTCACACAAAATCTCCATAAGAGACAACAACAAAATCTTTGAGTGGGATGAACGTCTATTGAAGATTGTCCCTATGCCTATATCATAAACAATTCACTATGATATTCAATGAAGTCCATTCTATGATGGTAAGTAGAAACCTTTTGTTCGTTCATGGCTACATGAGTTGAATTCTATTTCATTGTGACACAAAAGTTAATGGGAAGACTTTATGCTCTTCATATCAACAAGAAATATCAAAGTGATATAAGGAACGGAGTGGCAACCACACTTAACATATGACCTCCCACAACTCAAAGATGCACTTACCCATATAAACATAATCAATTCAAAAGCACATATATCTCGAGAGTGTATTGAGAAGCTTGAAGATGAGTTTCATGCTTCTTAGTTCAATAAACTTCTTGCTTCCTATGCCAATCGTTTCCTTAAATCATGTATACTAACAAAATTGATGTATTTATTTATGATGATGATTAAGCCCAAAATCTAAGATCTTTGGAGAAGATCATTTGACTTACAAGACTAAGAGATAAAATGTAGATAAATGTGATATCACTCAAGTAAAGAACATCAATTTCAATGAGAATAATGGTAAAGTTTTGATGGTATAACTTAACAAGGGACAAGAAATTTTCAAAGTCCTCAAAAGCCTAAGACAAGCCTCTTCCACATTAAAGAAGCCTAGGCTTACTTGAAGCCAAAAGCAAAGAGTTCTCATCCACATGTTAACTTCAAACCGAAAGCAACCACACAAAATAATAGAGTACAAAAATAAGGAAAGAATAAATCAAAAATTACTTTGAAAGGAAGGATTGTTCCTTTGTCCATCAGAGAGGGTATGTGAAAGGGGTCATTTTCAACTAGGTATAACGAACTTCAACCATTGTAAAATGAGAATTCAAGGTCACAAAATAAAGCTCTTTGAGACTTCAAAATATTCATGAGCTTTCAAAGTGCCATGAACACGAGGTAGATCAACATGTACTTGACTTGCTAAAACCTTATCACAAGAGAACCTCATCAAAAGTTCAAATTGACAACCTCCAAGATCATTACTAAAACCAAAGTGTCAATACCCAAAGAGACCTAGCTCATTTAAGTCATACATGGTAGACCTCATTTAAAAAAAAAAAGAAAGATAATCCACGATATGACTTACCAAACAATCCTCCATATACAACCAAATTCATTCCTGGTTTCCAAGGAAAGGATTTAATTCCAACTACTTTCAAGCAAAGTGGGATAGGATGCTACATTGATATTGGCGATGTTCCATGTAAGCAACTTTTGCCTATTGGAAGCTGGGGAGCCAAGTTTGGTACATGACCCTCGAAAAGGACACTTAGCAAAAATCTCCTTCTCTTGTTGTAATTAATTCAATCAGCATGGACACATCAAACTAATGAGATGATTTTAAAGAAGATTATTACTTTATATTATTGTAGTGCATCCTTCTAAACTTCCACCAACCATAAAGCATAGCAATGCAAGCCAAAGTTCTTCAATGAGATGTCAAACCACAAAACTCGACCCTACATTTGTCCTTGTGTAGTAAAGCACATCAATGTTTTCAACAAATGACATAGTATCATCAATATACTCTAGATATTGTAACTAGTAAGCAACCAATTGAAAGAGCTTCCTCATGGATGAAAGTGCAATGTGTACTTTGTTCTTAGCATCAATTACCCTCAATACAAGAATTTATGACTACAAAGTAATTTAATCCACAAAAAATTAAAATAAAGAATCACAAAACTTCAAAAAATTGGGTAGAGCACTCATGTTGTCTAGTCATTGCAACCAATACACATTGTTATGCCTCCACTCTAAAGTCTCGATCCCAAGGCAAATCAATCTATCAACCTAGTGAGAAAATAGGCTGCCCATATTTTCTCCACCAAATCTAAAGAATCACCCAAGGAAAAGGCAAACTCAACCCTAAAGGGGCGGGGGGGGGGGGGGGGGGAGATGATTTATAGTGTTCAATAAAATGAATTCAGAAGTAACATCATCGTTTGTAAAAGAATGGTAGTACAACATTTTTTCTATTACTCAATAGCGGCTATTTAATGGGACCAATAATTTTTACCGAAGAAATTGAAACTTCAGATTCCTTGAGACCTTATTTCCCTTATACGTGAAAGTATAATTATGTTTTCTTTTAAGTGTTTAATTATAGTTATTTTCTAATCTTCCCTCTCATCAAGTGCTAGATCATAACTTGCCCAACATTAGTTTCCCCTTTTTCAATGTAAGGCATTAATAATTAGCATTTCCACTAAAAGCATCAATCATGAATGTCTCTAGCAATAGCATCGATCATCATCGATACTCATATTACTTACTTTGAATCAATGTTGCCTTTTTGTATCATTGAAAGAGTGGAACAAGAGAGCATGTCATGTTTTGTAATTACAAGAGTAATCAGTTAAAAAGTCTTTCATTCAAAAATATGATGTATCACAAAAAGTGTATACTACACCATTGAGGACTAGGTCAAAAAATCTTGAAATGCATATCATGCAACAAAAATTATAATAGTTGGAACACAAGAACTTAGAGGCAGATTCTTTTAACATATCACGAAAATGAATTATGAATTGCATTTAAGATAGCTAAAGTCTCCCAAATAATGATTTGTTGAAGTCACTGCTCGAGTTAACCTTTATCAAGAAAACAAAGAAAGAGGTAGTAGGGAGAGTTGGCACCAAAACAAAACCCTAGAAAAGCCTCAAAACAACTGAAGTTCTTATTTGTAACGTGAAAACTTTTGTGGGCTTGTAGATGCTTCATATATGTTAAAGACTGTGCACAAATATCAGCAAAGATGTCATGAAAACTATTAATTTAATGTGGGTCTTAGGAAGCAATACTGAGTTTGTTTTGAACATGACCTTCTTTAGTTTATACCCCAGAACAATAAGACTCTACCTCCCCTCAAGGCCATCTACACGTATCCTCTGCCCCTAGATAAGATAGGTTGGATAAGACTTTTGCAAGCCTTTGTCATACATACTCAAAAGAAGGCTAAGTCATGATCTGTATCAAGCTTTGTCAATTCACGTTCAAAGAAGCCAAAAAGTTGAGCTCATGGAGCACCTTGTTTCATTTTACAAACTCCAAAAGATCATGATGTTGAGAACCTGGCCACATTGTGCAGATACAAAGACAGTATGCAAGTTATCAGATAGAACGGTACACAGAACTGCACAATATATCAGCAGAACATTTGCACTCAGATCTTTCTTCTAAATGTAAATCCAAATACATGATAGCAAAGAGTTAGCAGCAACTGCATGGAGACAGTTGCCAAAGCTCCCGCCTTTTAGATTTAAAACCCATATTGTGAGATTTTCATATAATTGCCTGCAAAATCAATGTTTGAATAGAAATTCTCTTCTATTCATAGGGACAGTAAAAGAGAGACAGTGCCATCAAAAGAAACAAGTATGCATGTCCTGGAGACACCAGAATCCAAGCTGTTCAGTAAATGTAAGGGAGGGAAACTTAATAATAATCTCAGAAGTTAACCCGGATTGTAAGTGATCCAACATCGTAAAATTCACTAGAACGTGAAGTCTTGGCAATCTAGGTGAAAAGCTTATCAAAAATAAATAGCCTAGAGAAACGCAAGTAGTAACTAACGCAGCACTTTGCTTGAATGACAGAAGCATGGATTTCAAGTAATTGCAGAAGGCTATATACTAGCCGAGAACCTCTTTCGTATTTTTTTTCTGTTGCTAGCCGTACTGTGTCAGAAAACTAGTACATCTATTCATGCTCTCTGCTAAATAGATCGCTTGCAAAGCCTTCCCTTTCCCTTTCATAAAGGTAGTAGAATGAAACGTGTGGATTCTCTACAGCCCGGACCTGAATTCTCTACATGTCTTTCGATAAAGTCTAAATTATTTTCAATCAAAAAAACGCCGAAAATAGACTAAACGGGGTAATTAGAGATCCATCCACTTGGATCCCGAGTAATGACCATCGTAGATTTTCCGAAATATAAACTTTGCGTGGCTGACATGAATAATACGCATGTACACTACATAAAACTCGACAAGCTCAGAGGTTCGACGTCCAAATATGCGTCTGCTGATAGAAAGAATCCAAGGATTCACGTGGAAATGAGCATCACTCCCCCAGACCAAAGATAACAGCACGTGTTGAACTATTGCACGATCAAAAATTATCCTTGAGGAAACAAGGCTGTTGAATATCGTGCGGCGTGCAAGTTTTTCAGTAAATGCAAGGCCCGTTGAGCCACCTCCAGGATCCTACAATACACTAGAAGGTTAATGCTTCAAAATTTCATGATACAGCAAAATCCTCATGAGACGAAACAGCATACTTGTTCACAAAATTCTTCCTGCATTAATTTGTCTACTAGACTCGACTCATTGTTCCACGACAATTTCTATCGAAACGGCAAAATGGTGCGCCTGTTCCGAACACGCGAAAAGTGACGAGACAAAATCTGCAAAGTGTAACACTGGAACCTCGACTATTTTGAAGGGGGAAAGACGGACAAACAGAGGCCGCAGAGGCTATCAGACACAAAAACGAGTTTATTATAAACAGTATAATCTATTCATATCTCCATCAAGACAATTACGACATGTTTGGATATTAGAAAAAAGTGTAGAGCTGACGGTTGGCGATAAGCATTCCATTTCTTCTGCAACAATGATCCAGGGTTTTGCAGCGTCAGCTTCAACGAAATGCAAATAATTCCAACCAAAAGATTCAAATTGGAAATTCTTGCAGGTCTTTCATGAGTTGTTCCCTTACATTGATTACTCTCTCTCTCTCTCTCTCTCTCTCTCTCTCTCTCTCTCTCTCTCTCTCTCTCTCTCTCTCTCTGTGATATAACGCAAACCATGCTTCACAAGTCAGATCTAGTCATTATTCAGAATCAACAATATCGAAAGCCACTTTGAGGGTAAAATTTCTCAGCATGTCCCTCATTGGGAGTAAGTTGGCCAGATCTGTATCAATTTTCATTTACAGCAGATGAAGAGCCCTAAGAAGAAAGTTTAAGTCGGGTATAACTGAGAGGTGAGTTAGAAAGTAATAGTGAGGATAATGGGCAAATGCGGAGGATATGCGCGGAGTGTATGGTAGTATGGTACAGTGAGGTTGAACACGAGAGAAGGGACAGAAAACTAGTCAGAATGTGGGATTCCTTGACGAGAGGAAAAATCAAGATATGGTAGATGATAGAGAAGGTGAATGAAACCACTTCCGACACGCTTCAAAGTATGGGAGAAAAAGATGGAAAGAACGGGATTAACATAATGAGAGTAGGGGAAGAACTGTAAGAGTGAAGTGGAGAGTGAGAGGTGAGAGAGGAGAGAGAGAGAGAGAGAGGATCAAGGATTGATGACAGATAAGAGAGATGGATTAAAAGAGGAGAGAAGAGCGGATGAGAGAGAGAGAGGGAGCAGGGACAAGGAGAACAAGCAGGGACAGAGAGAGAAAGAGATGCACCTGAGCGAGCCAACGGCGATCTGTGAGAAGCTCGAAATGTTAGAGGAGAGAGAAGCAGCAGAAGGGTGCTCTCCTCGGCCTGTTCTGCGTCAAAGCTTGAAAATCTCTTCTCTCTAACTTCTCTCAAGCTGCTGCAAATCTCTCTCTTGCCTCATCCTCTTCCTACACGCATTTCGCGCTCTCATTACATGGCGTTCTCTATTCTTCCACACAGATATACAGACTCTCGTCCTTTCTCTCTCTCTAGATCTGGTCGGGTCTCTCTCCTATTGGTCTTAAACCACATTTCACATTGGTCTTCCGTCAAAACGAAACAAACTCTCCCTCATAGGCTCATACATACACGATGGAACAAATTAAAAAAAAGAAAAAAAGTTAAAAGACCTTGTATGATCATTGTCGTTCATATGTTTTCATACAAAAACTTGTTCCAAACGTGTACTCGACATTGTAAAAGAACAAATATGGAGTGAAACTAGGTCTTCATTCATCTCTGAGTATGTCTTCATGAACATGTGGCTTTGGCACGTATATGTGAGAGTACGCTTTTGATGGAAAATCTATTCAAACTTTTCTTTAGAAAAAAAATAGGTTTCCATGGGCTTGACCCTTGTCCTTTAATGTCTTTTGACATTAAGGTGTGTCGATGCTGCTTATGTTAAATAATTTGTTCATTTTACCCTTGTTTTGTGGGATTGGGGGAGTCCTAAGGGCACTAGTCCCATTTATTTGTAAGTTGTTTCTTTTTTTAGTTTAATTAAAGTTCGGGAGAATAGGCCAAGGTCGAACTTCCTTTTAAAAAAAACAAATACTTTGTCTTTTTTATGTTTACTTAAGGTTTAGTTTTTTTTTTAATAAAAGAAGTTGGGCCTTAGCCTACTCTTTCGAACTTGAATTAAATAAAAGAAAAGTACAAGAGATGGGGACTAGTGCCCGTGGGATCCCCCGAATCCCACAGAGCGGAGGTAGTTTTTACAGAGTTTAGATGGCATTACACAAAAGGTAAATCACCCTCTCATCACCCACATGCGGGGCCCACATGGGTTTCAGCTAGTTTTTATTAAAAGGAGTCTAAAGGGGGTTTCTTACAATTAAGGAGGAATAGTGATTTCTCAATTGACCACTCTTTGGGGGAGTCACCAAAGTTATGAGCACATCTTTCCCGTCAAATCTTCCATAGGACCTTCCATCTGATGGTGTTCCAGAGAGACGCGAGGCAACCGATCGCTTCTTCTAGCAGAGCTTGTTGCCAACTGATATGTTTCTGAAGTCTAATTTTCTTTTCGTGCCTTCATGGACGACCTTGCAAAGCGTACATGAAGTTATAGAGGAGGCTGATAAACCTCGCATCCCCATCGTGCGGAGCCCACTTGGTTTTAAGCTTATTGTTGACATACTATAGCTCTTTGTGATGTCTGAAGGTGGGGTTTTTCTTACAATTAGCTATTCTTTTGGCAAGAAGTAATAGGGACTTCTCGAGCGACCACTCCTTGGGGGTATTGCCAAAGTTGTGAGCGCATCTTTCCTGCCAAATCTTCCAAAGGATCTCTCCCCTGATCGCATTCCACAATGCCGCAGAGCAACCGATCGCTTCACCAATAAGAGCTTGCTTCCAATTGATTTGTTCTTGGAGACCCAGTGTGTGAGTGATATAGAATACTGAATATGGTTTGTGCTAACAATGTCACTTATGTGAATGTGCTTGTAAATGGTAGTACATCATGTGAATGTGTTTTGTAAAGTTATCGGTTGCCAAACCACTTCACCAAGGTGAAACGCAAAAAATGGATACCTTTTTCGCAAGTCATATTGGCATAGATTCTATCTCTAGCTAGAGTAGTTCGGAACCAAAAAAAATCATAATTTTCCTGTCCGACTTTAACTAGCACATAATTTTATTTAGAAGATGATGGTTTCCAAGTAATTTTGGACAATATACAAGCTTGTGGATAGGGAAATGAGTTCATCCCACAAGACAATGATAAGTGGAGCGAATGCTTTCTTCTATACCTCATTCCTTCCTTTTTAGGGAGATGAGTTCATCCCACAAAACAATTATAAGTACACAGAAACGATAGCTAGAAATCCTTCACTTAGGCTAGCACAACAAAAACCATCTCTAAAGAATGTGGATTCCATCTAATCTTTATAAAAAGTAAAATCGTATTATGCTCATCTACTCCCATGGACACTCATAATAAATGAAACCATGGTAGGTGGGACATTTATGGGCAAGAAAGAGGGGGGAGGTGGGTGAAACATTCCACACAAACTTGTTTAGAGGTTAGAGGTGTCCTTCCACTCTACGTGGAATATAGAACATCAAATGTTATGAACCTATTGACTTGAAGGCATGCTCATGAAAGATACTGCTCCATGTGAACATTAGAACATTACATTCTATGGAAGTGTATTTCCCTACCTCATTCAAATCATACCTAAATTCTAATTATGATCATAAGCAACACTCGCATTTTCATGTCTTTTATTTGTATACTCATTTTCATTTTGTTCATTTTTCATGGAAACCTAAATTTTTGCCGAACATAGCATGAAGATTCCGCTCAAGTGTAACGAGATATTGTCAATTGAAACCATGTGTAAGTTTTTCCATTTCTATAACCTACCAAAGTCCAAACTAAGAAGAATGTTTGGACCTAACCTTCTTGAAAAATAATCGCTCAAACATAAGAGAATCCCACGTATGAATGAGGAAGTTATAAAATTAAACTTCTCAAACACATAAAGAAAACATGAATAAGAAGAATACAAATAAGGGTTTGTTCACTTTTGTTTTATCCGACCCCTGGTGAACTTCTCATTTCATTTTGCATGAAAGAGGACCTCACACAAAGTTCGAGAAAGCTCATCTAAAATTAGACAATCCAAAGTCATCGAAAGTAACTATGAGAGATTTTCTTGATTCACCTCCCAACCACACAGCCCTATATATATTTCTCTTTCTCCGTGCAACCCTTGCATGTATGTAAAGTGGCTTCATGCCTTTACTCTCCAATAGAGGAGGTTCACACCTAGAGGTGTCATAACATAACATTTCCTTCCCTTTAAGTTATGATTTGTCCTCAAACCTAAGCATGGAAGGCATGGGTGAGAAGAGAAAGAATATATGTGATGTTCCCACTGAACCCCATGTATTTGGTGTACATGGTCATCTCTCTGTAGTGTTTCCCCATATCCTTCCCCTTAAGAAGGCTCTTGGATAGTCTTCATAAAGGCGGGAAACCATCTTTGTAAGGTACTAATCCGCTCCCATGTAGCACTATCTTATGAACTATCTTTCCACTTAACTAGGCAATCTTGATATAAGTGACTCTTCATCCGTGTTTCTCGAGTACGTAGTATGCTCTCATGCTCATGTGGAATAGATAGAACAAAAATGGGCTCTATCACCTCACTATTTGGAATGAGGTTGTTAGATTCTCCGGATTTCTTTTTTAACCTGCTGACATGAAATACAGGATGAATCTTACTTTTGTCTAGAAGTTGGAGCTGCTAAGCCATTTAACCAGTCCTCTTAAGTATTAGGAGTGGACCACAATACCTAGGAGATAGTTTAGGACAAGGTCCCATCCTCATGGTTTCAAACCTAGATGGAGCTCTAAGATAGAATTGGTCTCCTACCTCAAAGTTGATTTCTCTTCTTTGAGAATCAATATAGGCTCTAGATCGATCTTGAGGTTTCCTAATACTGCCTTTAGCAAGTCTAAGCATATCGTTCATTTCTACCAAGAAATCCTTTGCGGCTTGAACTCCCTCGTTCTATAAGCCAATTGCATAAGGAGATCTTGGCTGAAACCCATACATAAGCAGAAATGGACTATACCATGTGGAAGAGTGCTTGGCACTATTATATGCAAACTCTACTATAGGTAAGTACTCTTCCCAATTAGTTTGCCTTTCATTTACATATGCTCGTAGCATACCTCTAAGATTTGGTTAACCCTTTCTGTTTGCCCATCTGACTGTGGATGCTCAGTCATACTCATACTAAGTTTAGTATCCAACCTTTTGAAGATCGCTCTCTAGAAATGGCTTGTAAATTTCCTATCCCGATCAGAAACAATGTCTAAGGGAAGACCATATAATTGGTATAAGTCCTCTACAAACAATTTGGCCAACTCGTGTGTCTTCATTGTACTACATGTTGGAATAAACCTAGCCATTTTGGTTAACCTATCCACATTTACCCAGACTGAGTCGTGCCCTCTCTGAGTCTTAGATAATCCTACTATGAAATCTATAGATATACTCTCTCATTTCCCATTGGGAATATCCAATGGGTGGAGCAATCCTCCAACCTTTAACCTTTTAGTTATTGACCTAGCATTTAGTGCACTTAAGCACATACTCTTGAACGTCCTTGTGAAGTTCAAGCCAATAAAACTGTCTCTTAACACCAAACCCTTATATAACAAACATCCATCATGGATACTATAATTCTTCCACTTGAATCCTTCTTGAGTACCCATCAATACTTCATCCTCATTGGAAACATGTACTGCATGATCCCCTTGGCATATGGCTTCCCAAATCTTCGTATATGCAAGATCAATCCTACACTTCCCTATAATGGACTCAAGTAGCTCACTAGTGATCTCAGTAAAACTCAGTCCATTGAGCATAGGCATACAGCTAAGTGAATCAATCACTATATTAAATTTTCCCTTCCTATAACTAAGCTCATAATCAAATTCTTGAAGGGACTTAGCCCATTCGGCCTTACGACCTTTAAGGTCTGTTTGATTAGAGAGCCATCCAATAGTTTCTTGATCAAACACTATCATCACCTTGGCACCATACAAATAATGATGTCACTTCTTTAAAGCATGGACAATGGCATACAACTCCTTCTCATAGATTGAGCACTTTCTGTGAGCAGGTTCAAATGCTATTGATCGACCACCTAAATCAAAACCACTCCTATAGCATAATCACTCATATCAGTCTCAACCACAAAGGGTTGATTGGGATCTACTATCTATAACAATGGAGTTGTAGCTATTACTACCTTTAGTCTTTCCATAATTCTTATTTACAACTCATTCTCATAGATGGAGTAATTTCTCTGAGCAGTTTCTAACTTCTTACTCTCAAATGCTACTGGTCCACCATCCTAAATCAAAATTGCTCCTATAGCATAATCACTCACGTCAATATCAACCACAAAGGCTTGATTGGGATCTACTATCTGTAACAATGGAGTTGTAGCTATTGCTACATTTAGTCTTTCCATACTTCTTCTTTGTTCATCTCCCCATTAAAAAGCTTTCCCTTTCCCTTTAAGTTGGTCCATCATCGGAACAACACTCTTGGCATAATTTTAATGAACCATCAATAGAATTTGGATAAACCTAGGAAGATATGCAATTCTTCTAGGTTTCTAGGGTGAGGTCATTCCATAATAGCTCGCACCTTTTCAGGATCCATCTGAATTCCATGTTTGGAGATGATATGGCCAAGACATCGAGCCTCCTATTTAAAAAATTCACACTTAGACCAAATGGTATCACTAAAAACTCATAACATTTGTACCTAGTCCTAAAAGCAATCTTAGGTACATCTACTGTTTTTATGTGTATTTGATGATAGCCAGATCAATTGCTTGCTCAAAGTTAGAAGAAAACACAAGATCTTTGCTTCCCTTCTCCAAAATTCGATGACCTTATTCTCCCTCTTCACTCAAAGAGTTGCACGAGAAGTAGCTTTTATCCCATATATGGGCACAAACGGTGAGGGAAGGTCTTTATATATGGCATTAGGCTCTTAGCTCTCTCACTTGTTAAGTGAGGGGGCTTACTCTCCCTCTTGGGATCCTGCTTGGGTAGGCACAGTGGCTCTGCATCATCGTGTGTATGATCAATCACGTGTAGGTGTTTCTATGTTGTTGATGTCTTCTCTGTGTCCCGCAAAATGTAGCTCTAATGACCAATGTTCTATCCGGCCCCCAATGAACTTCTCATTGTGTTTTGCATGAAAGAGGACCTTCCATAAAGTTCGAGAAAGCTCATCTAAAATTAGACAAGCCAAAGTCATCAAAAGCAACTATGAGAGATTTTCTTGAATCACCTCCCAAACACATAGCCCTATACGTATTTTTCTTTCTCCATGCAACCCTAAGCATGTATGCCAAGTGGCTTCATGCCCTTCATTCTCCAATAGAGGAGGTTCACACCTAGAGGTGTCATAACATAACAATAGATTTTAAAAAATAAGTCTATTCAGAATCTAGTATCCACCCTAGTTAAAATTAGGTCCTAAACCCTCATTTGAGGTCCAATTTGAGTGCAAAAAAATCATGTAAACTTCTCAAGGGCTAGAGAATCGATTGGCCAATTTGAGGGATGATTTGGGAAATTGGGGGGGGGGGGGGGGGGGGGGGGATTACTTGATTGCATTGCTTGAGTGCATTCATCATGTTCTTGCTTTAGTTGTCCACAACTCCTATCATCTTCTTTCTCTTTGCTTGAGTGCATACATCATGCTTCTTGCATTGGTTCTTCACAACCTTGACCATGTCTTTGGCTTTTAAAACCACTTCAATGAGTCTTTATCCCCAGCATTCTCCCCCTCTTGGAGTTTTTTGTCCCTAAAGGATGATTTGCATGTACTTATCCATGTAAATGGGCATTGAAATGTAATGGGGTTTTCAAGTTCCTATAGAACAAGATATGACAAATAGAGCAAGTGATATTTCTTGGGTTTTTGTTTTATATTATGGGTGTTTCACTTAGTGCAATGCATGGGAAAAAAGGGGAGAAAGTTCTTGTAAGGTGTCCCTATGCATGAATACTCTGGAAATGCAAAAAGAACAAAACGGTGCAAAATAAAAAGGAGTCCATAGCAAGGTGCTCTAAAGCTAGCTATTGGCAAAGCATCCTATTTTGATGATTGGAAGAATGTCACTGAGGATGTTGTAGTTGAATTTGACCTAGTGATGGAGGATCCCTTGAATCTATTGTAGAGCTTGAATTATGAGAATGAGAATGACAGTTGACTCTTGGATGTCATTTCTTGACATAGTCATAACGTGTAGCTAGATATGTCTTAATAATAACCATGAACTATGTTGATGCTTTTATGATCTAGGAAGTGGACAAGTAAAACACAAACATCACCAATACACATTGAATAAGGCTACATGATTGTTCAAAGAATAGGACCATTGATGGTCAATAACCCTTTTGAATTGATTACTCCATCAAGACAAATGTAATTTCTTTTCCTTCATGGCCCACATGTCCTACGAATTGTGTACATTCTCGGGACAAGACAATCATCTTTGTACTTGAAGTTGTATGGGGTGTGCAAATCAAGGGCCTAATTCCACTTATTTGTAGTTAATCCAAGATGACTTCATGAATAGCTTGTTTTTGGACCCTTCAATGCTTGTACGTAAAGATCTTGATTATCAATTACTTGAAAGAGAACACTAGTACAAAAGTCCAAGTATACAATTGTTCTTTACCTTGTATTACAATATATCACTCTTGTGCATGGGAGACACCATTCAAAACATTAGTGAAAAAATCCAAGTATACAATTGTTCTTTACCTTGTATTACAATATATTACTCTTGTGCATGGGATGTCACAATGGTGTCTGATGCAAGGCCATGTAATGTGTCCTTGATTGGATTGCAATTTATCTTAAAATATGTGCAAAAGACAAGGTTGTCTCATGAGCATGCAGATCCTTCACGAAGAGGGTGGTCTTGCTCTATTCGTGTTGCTCCAAAGAAGATAGACAATCGTTCGCAAATGTCACCTTTGAAGTGGATGATTGTGGTTAACGACCCACATCCATCAAGTCACAATATGTGACCAAGTGTGTTGTCATTTGAAGGTTGGATTGGCTTTGGGTTGCCACTTCAAAGTTTGCTTGGTTTGCAACTATTACGGTCGTTGCCGTGGGTGGGCTTTTGAAATCTAGGGGTAGTTCATCTTTTTATTACTAGTTTAGGCCTCCAAAAGCATGTATATCATTCTTTGAATAAAATATCGGACATAGAGTCTAGATTTGCTTAATGTGCCTCAGAGTGTTGCGATGCCTTGACACGATTGCAGAGACTTCTTGTTGATGCTTAGTAGGTTCAATATGCTTGGATTGCTAGATGTATTTGAAGCCATCTAATAAGTGTATTTGGTATTTTGGAACCCAAGATTGAATGGTATGTATAAGCTTCTTTGCGGCTCGTCCCCATTTGCCATTGAACTCAAGTTCTGCCTCCCAAAAGTAGGTGTCGTCTCCCAATGGCCCTGTGACATCACTGAACCAATGTGCATGCTTCCCCACTTGAGAAGTGTGTCCCTGAGGAGGGTCCTGAATAGGGAGCACATGCACCGCTTGAAGTTCTTGAGGCCTCTCAGTGAGTTGCGATTCAAGGAGGAGGGTTTCTATGTCCACAATCTGTGCGCTAGACCCTGCTTGAGAACTGGTGCCTCCTGCTTCTGCCATGTTATTGCTTGCTTGCTGGTTCTGTGAGAATATAGAATCATGTGTTAACATTGTAATGGACAAGATAGAACAATTTTTGTCCCCGTTACAACATTACCATGAGGTGAGTAATGGGTTAGTGGGTCAGTGAGTGCTCTATGATTGTGTGTGTAGTTAATGAATGGATAGTCCTAAGAGCTAGATGGAAAGATGCAGTGTATGAGTGATGTAGTTAGCAAGTGGAGATGAATTTACAAATGGGGGTCGGGGGGTTTATTACAAGTTTTAGGCTGCCAAACACAATGGATGGCTTTCGGTTTTGGTTTTGTGGAGACTCTGGAGGGCTTTATGAGTATGTCTGCTTGGAAATGAGGCTTTTTAGGGACCCATTTGCAAGTGATTCCGTCCGTGCTCATGTGTAAATGTGCGTTTGTGTGTGTTGAATGAGAGTGGGCATCGGTTCTTTGAGTGAGTGAACTCTGTCATGTATGGTGTGATTTGTGTGTAACTAGTTGAGCCCGCAAGCAAGCCTTAGGCACCCAAATTTGTCTTGATTGTGGGCCAACCTTCATCGAATTCTTGGGTACCCAGATAGATTTCACTTTCACAAAAGAACTTTTGGGAGTCTTCTTATTAGTATCATGTCGTTGATTACTAATAGGAAGTTGTGATAGTTGTCGTGGCTTGACCGCAATAGGACGCTCGCCTTTCCGCACCCACAATTGTTTCAATGGCTGAGTCATCCTGCTTCGCACGTTCTTTTGGCCTCCAGCATAGGTAGTCTTTAGTAATTGATCTGCCTTTGGTTGCTGCCTCCCTCTGGCCTTTGGAAAAGAAGGGAGTTCCGTTGCGTCCTTGACTTCTTTAGTGAGATCATCATTCCTCTGCATCACATAGTTTTGGACAAGAACAGCACGGTCATCTTCATGTGTACTCCTAGAAGGACCGAGAGTGTGTGCCTTGCCTAATTCCTTGAGTGCTTCATTATCCAGCTCAATTATAATGCATATCTCATTGACCCAAACCTGAGGAAGTCCACTTCTTAGGTTTAAGTTGACTGCATGGTCATAGATCCAGTCTTGACCCAAGACTAGAGGCTCCGTGAGGTCCTCATCTTGACACACTAGTACTTTAACTGTCATTAGAACATCTTGAATGTAGAGGGGAAGTGCCACCTCGCCCATGCAAGGGGTTTCCACACCTCCCAATCATACGAGATATGCTTCTATAGGATTGACATTTAATTTCAACCCTCAACAGTAAGAAAGTTTAACGGCACTAGTGGCTGCACCTGAGTCAATCAAGGCCCGTGCAGTTCTTGCACTCTTCCCTTGTCCTATCTCCAAGGTTACAAAAGGACGTCGGTCAACTATTCTATGGGGGCTTACACTTGAGACTTCACACATAGCCATATGATATCCTGGGTTCGCATAGTCATCTATCCTTGGCTGATCTCATCCTTGTCTTCTCATCTTCATTTTTCGGATGCGTTCCAAGGCTTCTGCCTGTGCTTCTTCTCGAAGTCGTTTTTCCTCTTCCTTACGTTTCTTGGCAGTGTTGAGTCGATTGAGCATTTCCTCGGTGAGAGGTTCCTGATATAACTTGACTCTGCATCCACTTATGTAGCTAGGGAGAATGTCGCCTTCGAGTGTGGCTAATTGGATTGCTCCACTAGTCAAGATCCTACTTATGATCATAGGTCCATAGCCTCTCTTCTCTAATTTTCTCGCATGTTGCTTCAAAGTGTAGATTAAGACTAGGTCCCCTGCTTTCAATCCTTTATCCTTCACATGGGCATCAAAGTACGCCTTCTGCCTTTTCTTAGCTGCATATATTCCCGCTGCAGCTCTTAGTCGTGTTTCACCTAATCGTTCGAGGTCAAAAATTCTCGAAGAGAGTTCATGACCCGTCCACTCATGCTCTTGTGCTATTCTCAATGTGGGAATCAAGAAGTCCAGAGGTAGCACCGCATTTTGGCCAAATACCATCTGAAAGGGTGTGGCTTGGAGTACCGTTTTATAGGCCACTCGGTATGCCCAAACAGCATTGTGTAGCTGTTTGTCCCAATCAGAGCGTTTACTATTTACCAATTTAGTCAACACATTACATAGGATCTTATTTGTGCTCTCAGCCTGGCCATTAGCTTGTGGGTGATAGGGGGCAGACTTCTTATGTACTACCAAGAATTCTTGGAGAAGATTTTCAATGACCTCATTCAAGAAGTGAGTCCCTCTATCACTAACTAGCTCTATAGGTAGCCCGTATCTTGTGAATACATTCTCAAATAAGAACTTAGCTGTCGTTTGAAGGCATCTCATCATAGGTTTTAAAGGCATCGAAGAGAGTTCATGACCCGTCCCACTTAGAGAATGCACGTCCACCCATCATAGGTTTTAAAGGCATCTCATCTTTGCGTATAGGATACTGAGTTCGCTGAAATATGTCACACCGTTTCACATAGGTATGTGCATCCATGTGAAGGGTCGGCCACCAAAGTCCTGCGAATAGGATTGCCTTGATCACCCGATCTGGTCCAAAGTGTCCTTCTGCTACACCTTGGTAGGCAGTTTCCAAGATCTTGAAATATTCACTCTCATGGACACATAGTCTCACGTAACCATCTTTACCACGTTTGTATAGATTATCACCAATGAGTGAGTAATCTAGGGCTTCTTGTTCTAGACTTCTTTGCCTGGCAAGTGTCATATCTTGAGGGAATGTTCTCGTCCTCAGGAAGGCTACTAATGGTTCGCTCCAATCTGGCACTATGGACACTTGATAAAGAGTGGCATGCTCCACAGGTGGTTTAGTGCAACAGATTGGGCATTCCTTGCACAACTTATGGACGTCTGCTTCCATAGTTGGCCAATGCACTCCGAGTCTCCTTAGTGTCTGTAAAGTTCTTTGCTTTGAGTAATGTTGCTCTAATGCACCTACATGTGCTAATTGCAACCATTTTGTGTACTCGTCCTCTTCCACACAACAAGCCAATATCCCTTGATCGGTCTCTTTGTACATACTTCCTGCCATGATATGGTACTTCTGTGCTTTTACTACCTCTCTATCTTGAGTGTTTATGACTGGGTGATTAGGCTCGTATGTCAGTACTGGCACTAATGGCTTAGCCACTACAAGAAATATGGGCGTATAGCAACGGTTAAGGCGACAGAATTTCGTCGCTATAAAATTGCCACTTGCATCGTAATTAGCGTCGCGTCCCGACCGTCAATTAAACGACGCAGAAAACGACGGTATTTGCGACTTGTGACGCGACGGGATTGCGACGTTCCCATAAAACATCACTAAAACGACGCAATTTAAAAGCATCGCATAAGCGACGCTTTCTTGCGTCGCGTAGGTGACGTTAATTGCCGTCGCATAAGCGACCGTAAAATTGTCCCCTATTCGACGACGAATAGCATCGCTTACACGACGATCTATTGACGAACAAAAATTAAAACGTTGGAGGCTCTGCGATCGGCATTTTCAACCCCCCCGCATCTGATCGAAGAGCTCTCCAACGTTCGCAATTGCGCTACGTTTACGAGCTGAAGCAAGTATATGCAGAATTGTTTTTTTGCCTAAGCTCTCTCTTATTGTCTCCCTCTGTCTTTGTTTCTCTCTTTCTACATCTTTCTCTCTTTGAATTCTTTCTCTCTCTCTCTCTAGATCTCTCTCTCTCTCCCTCTCTCTCTCTAGATCTCTCTCTCTCTCTCTCTTCTTTCTCTCTTTATTGCAGGTTATTCAAGAAGCTAACCAAGCAAAAAGTATGGCTAACAATTGTAAGTACAATTTCTATTCTTTGTAGATCATTTGAATTGTGTTATTTTTATTACATAGCATACTCACACTTATTGATATGCACTCATACACTTATACATGATGAAGATGCACTTTCACACATATACATATATACACATGCACATACACACACATATATACACATAGATACATGTGCACATACACTTAGACATACACACATATACACATGCATATGCACAAACATTCCTACAACCACATAAAAAGACATCCATGCATACATTATTGTATATATATATATATATATATACATACACACATTAACATATATGCAAATACATGCATATGCACATCCACATACACATGCATGTTTCATACATATACACATGCATATATATACACATGCATATACATATACACATATACATATACATATACATATACATATACATATACATATACATATACATATACATATACATATACATATACATATACACACATATACATATACATGCATATACATGTACACACACATACATATACATGCATATACATATACACACACATACACAAGAACATGCACATACTTATACACACATATACATTTATACATGCACATGCACATACATACATATACACACACATACACATGCACATACATACATATACACACACATACATATACTCTTAGGTACACACATATGAATGAATTATATAATTAAAGTATTAAAACACATATACACATGCACACACATGCATATACCTACATATACACATATACATGCACATACACACACATACACATAGAGTTATACATATACATGCATATACATATACACACACATACACAAGAACATGCACATATTGATACATACATATACACTTATACATGCACATGCACATACATACATATACACACACATACACATGCACATACATATACACATACATACATATACACTTAGGTACACACATATGAATGAATTATATAATTAAAGTATTAAAACACATATACACATCCACATACCTACATATACACATATACATGCACATACACACATATACACATAGAGTTATACATATACATGCATATACATATACACATACGTACATACACATGCATATGCACATACTCATACACACATATACACTTATACATGCACATGCACATACATACATATACATACACATGCACATGCACATACATAAATATACACACACATACATAATTAAAGTATTAAAACACATGCCTAATATAAACAATAATAACAATCAATAGAACAAAACTCTTCATTACTTAATACCATACACACAATTCAAAACATAACTGATTTATATATATATATATATATATATATATATATATATATATATATCAATGTAAATACATATAATCCAATGTCATAATCAACTAAAATCCTAATCATCATCATCATGATCATCATCATCATCAGCAATATCATGATCATTCTGATCATCCTCATCCTCATCGTCATGATCACCCTGTGATGATCGAGATCGTCCCTCCTGTGTCTGTCTCTCCACCTCATCCATATTTGTCTCTCCATAATACTCCTGTATTACATATAACAAACATAAATAAATAAAATAATTAAAACATTCGTAAAAACAAAATAATTATATAAAATTTAAAAATACTCACAAAGGCATCAGGATGATCTTGCGTATACTCGCTCAAACGCCGATATCCAAAATGTGTAGCATACTCGATCTCCTGTTTCGTAGGATATCGGCCATAATCCTTCCGCTGCAATGAAACAAATAAAAAACATTAGTTGTTTGCATTTTAACTAAAATAAAAAATATACTCACAATAACACATATACTTACAAACGTAGCTACAAAACCATTATGGCCCATTTGGCCTAGGTGCAATGTGTGGCCCGACTCCACTCTCTTCTTTGCAGCAGCCTGTTTATTCAAGAAAAAAAAAATATAAATTAAATGTAAAAAATTACTAAAATATATAAAAATTATAAATATAAACTATTAATTTGTGTACCTTCTGCTGAGGAAATGACTCCTGAAGACGTAGCTGTCTACGAAAAAACTGCCACAACTCAAGTGGTATGCTAGCTCACCTCTTATTTTTTTCGACCATACAATATCTCCTGTTAATTTAATCTCAAACAGAAATAAAAGTCAGAATACATACACATATATACACACACATACACATACACATACACATATATACACACACATACACATACCCACATACACATATACATGCAAACATATACGCATGCATATATGTATACATATACACATATACATACATATAACATAAACATACATATACATATCCACATATATACGTACACACACATGCATGCATATACACTCATTCATACAAAATACATGCATTTATCCCACAATAATATGTAGTTGTGTATATGTGAATATGTGTGTATGTGTAAATGTCTATATGTGAATATGTGTGTATGTGTAAATATGTATATGTGAATTTTTTGTTTATGTAGATAATCAAATTATTAATATCAAATATCATTATTTGTAGATTCTGATCAATCAAATGGAACTCCACCACCGTCTCCTCTTCGTGCAACGACTTTATACTGTAAGTATATGAAATATTTAATTTTAAATATATTTGATGGATACATAACTTATATTTTTTTTTATGTTTCTTATTATGTGCAGATACTGATCAATCAGAGAGTACTCCACCACCTCCTACCCATGCAACGACTTCACATGTGTCCTCCGATAGGAATTATGATGAATTTTACTATGAAGAGCATATTATATGTTGGTGTAACTCTTGTTATGGCACGTATCGAAGACCACAATTGGAATGTATTGAACATGAGGCAGAGTATGGTACTTTTGAGCGTGCACCATCACCTATTCAACATGATAATGCTTGGGTATGTATTTTCTATATATATTAATGTCATTATTTTATTTAAAAACCATATATAAAATCAAATTATTGTTGATATACAAGAATACTTGCTCGATGATGATGATGATTTTTCTCATAATGTTAATATACCTCGTACACGTCATGGACTTGCTGTTCATCAATTACAAGCAGAGGTTTCTAGAAATCCTCTACCTCCTGGTTTAGAGAATGAAACGGCTGGAGATTATCCATTGCCAGCTCGTGATCGTTCTTTAGTACAAACATATGATAGAAGAAGATATGGAGGATGGAATAGAGGACCACTTCCTTTAGATGGAGAGGTTTTCAACTTTTGGGGTAATCGCTTTATGATTGCTCCATCCACTATTACTAATGATGGTCGTGGTCTCTTTATTGTAGAGGATTTGTATGTGCCCCCGAACTCTGAAGTCACTCTTATGTCATTTTGTGGTCCTATATATGGATGGGGAGATTGGCATCGACTTTCATGTTATGTTCAAAGCATGAGTACTTATGGAATATGCTTGAACGCAGCATCCCTTACTAGTAGAAGGATTTTACATGCAGAAAATGAAAGATTATATATTGATGGAAGACCTTACACACATGAAAATATAGCAGGTTTAATAAATAATAGTCGAGGGTTACATAATAGTTCAAGGACTAATTGCACATTTGAGGAGCGTGAAAATAGTCATGAATCACCATACATGAGTAGAGATGTATCAAGATACATAGTTGTCAATGCTATTACTACATTACATGCTGGTGATGAACTATTAGTGAATTATGGATGGCGTAGACCTCCAAGAGCACCTTTTAGCTAGAGAGAATAAAAATTTTCTATCCATATTTAATAAGTTATATACTTAATTTTATATTTTAAGTTTACTTTTTATTCATTTATGGAATACTAATGAGTTTTATTTATATGTGTAGATTCCAACGTATGATGTTGATGATATTCGTCCACAGCATTCACAATTACCAATAAGACCACGATTATCAGAAGCTTCCATGAGGAGGCTATGCAAAACTAGTCCTGTGCAATATGCAAAGTTTTTAAAGATCTATATTCAAAAGACAATAAAGTACAAGATTTGTGTGACAATGATGAAGATGATGGCATGGCAGATTTTATTGAGGATTGGTATCAAAATGACAGTGAGAGCATTGATATTTCTAAAAATGAGAAATATCTTCGAGAGGAATGTCTAAAGCATGTATATGAAGGAAGTCGTTTGACACGACTAAGTGCGAGCTTACTTATTCTCAACCTTCAAAATCGTTTTGGATGGAGTAATGTATCTGTTTCGACACTATTAAGGTATAATTTTCATTTTTCTATCTATTTATATATATATACATACATATATATATATATATATATATATATATATATATATATATATATATATATATATATATATATATATATATATATATATATATATATATATATATATATATATATATATATATAAATACATGCAAGTTTTTATTCTTACTTTAGATAAGATAAGAAGAAGAACTTGAATTGAATGGATACGAATGTTTGGATGGCAGGATACGATTGTTTGGATGGTAGGATATGATTGTTTGGATGGCAGGATACGATTGTTTGTTTTGGAGGATATGAATGATTTGTCGATTCACACATATGTTCAGTTTGAAAGTGTGAATCGACAAATCATTCAATGAAGGTACATACTTCATGTGTCCAAAACAAACAATCGTATCCTGCCATCCAAAACAATCAAATTTTGTGTAAATATTTTGAAAGATGCATTAATAGTTTTAAAAGATGCGCGGACAAAAAGTGTCCATTCAATTCAAGTTCTTGTTCTTACCTTATCTAAAGTAAGAATGAAAACCTACATGTATATATGTATATTTATTTCTTTACCTTTTTTAATATATCTGTTTTTGATAAACTTACAGGTTATTATCTGAAAAGTTTTTACCAAGTCAGAATATTCTTCCTACCTCACATGATGAAATGAAGAAGATAATCAACAATCTTGGTATAGATTATCAATGTATACATGCATGTCCTAACGATTGTATTTTATATAGAGGTGAATATGCAGACTCTTTGACATGTCCCAAATGTCAATCTCCTCGATATAAGGGTGAAGAAGGTAAAATCCCAAAAAAGGTATTGAGATATTTTCCATTGGCTCCACGGATTAGACATATGTTTCAAAGCCCCGAATTATCAAAGCTTTTGACTTGGGGACATGATCACAAAAGTACTGATGGAATAATCAGAATTCCTCATGATAGTGTTGCTTTTCAGCATATTGACATAATCTAGATGTAATCTCGATAATAATGAGATTACAGATATACCTTCTTTCACGGATTGGCTATATAGTCGTTTGCAACGCGCCAACGCAAATAATGAAGAAATCTCAGATGAGCAAAGAGAGTTAATGATAGGTTGTGAACGAAAGGTAATTTTATTAAAATAATATTTTATTTTTTCCATATATGTATGTTAGTTTCTATTTACTAATTGAATTTATTTTGCAGGCTCGAATGTTTACTAATATGTGGGCTTTTGGACAGCATATTAGAATCAAAGCCATTGATTCTTTACGTAAAATAGAGGATTCTAGTATTGTTGCTTCTTTCAAGCAACTATCACGTGCTAGCTCAAAAGACACAAACCTTATAGATATCGAACTTGGTTACGTATGAACTATTGTTGGTATCTACAAAATTTCATTTCGTACATTCAAACAGGTAGAAAAAAGTTTATATATTTTTTTTAGAGTTAGTTATTTTTTTAAGCACATAATAATGGGTTTTTGTTGTTATATATTTTGATAGGTCATTTTGAAGGTTGACTGATTTCGAGCGGAGTATAAAGGTAGTCATTCTACATTAAGAAAGGAATTATCTGGGTTTTGGGCAATTGATTCTTCCAAGGTAATGCGATCTACTAAAGAACCATATATTCTTCCTAGGCATATTGAACAAGCATTTTTTTATAAAAACCCATATGCTCATCCTTGGTGGCAAGTCAATCATGTGCAACCTAGAGGTAGGTCATTGTTTGAACAGTTTATTGTTAGAGAGATCGAAGAAAGTCCTCTTGATGATTCAGCATCAGATACTGATACATCAACATCTGAAATAGAAATTATAATCATTATACGTGATAATGATACTAATCTTTTTGATGAAGAGGATAATTCTCTACATGCTAATTCTACTGATGAGGAAGAGGAATTACCAGAAATAGATATTAATCCATCAATAGATGATGTGATTCATGAGAACATAGATTTAACAAGAGAAGAAATAAATGAAATCAATAAGGATAATGAAGATGAGACTATATTGATGTCTTACCAAAATGATGGCAATAATGAAAACATATGAGCAGATTAGATAGTAAATTGTACTCTAGTTATCGATCAATAACTTGAAGCTTCTGAATGGATATCAGATAATAGGTTTTTTTTATTAATTTGAATAACGATGAATCCTATTAGATAATAGGATTCATATGATGTCTTACCAAAATGATGGCAATAATGAAAACATATGAGCAGATTAGATAGTAAATTGTACTCTAGTTATCGATCAATAACTTGAAGCTTCTGAATGGATATCAGATAATAGGTTTTTTTTATTAACTTGAATAATGATGAAGCTCAGGGGTATGCCTAATTATTTTATATATAGCTTTATCTTCGAGGAGAAAATTTTTATCATGTATGTATGCATATGTGTGTATATTCATGTGTATTATATGTATACATATGTTAGTATGCATATATATGTATTTCATGTATATGTATGTGTTTGCATGTGTGTGATATATGTATACATGTGTTAAATATGCATATGTGTATATATGCATATGCATTTATGTAAAATATTCATGTATTCATGTAATATATGCAAGTGTTTATAATTGTGTACATGTATATATGTATATGTGTCTATGTGTAAATATGTACATGTAAATATGTATGCATGTATATATATGTTTATGTGTGCATGTAGGCATGTATATGTGATGTGTACATGTATATATGTATATATGTCTATGTGTAAATGTGTACATGTAAATATGTTCGTATGTATATATATATTTATGTGTGCATTTAGGCATGTATGTGTGATGTGTATCCTATCTACATGATGTGTATATATCTTTACATATATTATGATCCTCGTTGATTCGAGTAGCTATATATAGAGGCATAAGGTTGGGAGGAGAGACATCTCTCTAGTAGGATGTCGGAGGTGTACATATACTTCAAACATATGGCTAAAAAGTTGAATTAGAGTTTTTAAATTAGGGATTTCAAAACCCTAATATCGAAATTAGTGTTTTCAATTTAGGATTTTTGAAATAGGATTTATTTATTTATTTATGTGTATGCATGTGTTGTGTATGTATGTGTATCTATATGTGCATATGCATGTGTTTTGTGTGTATATATGCATGTGTGTGTATGCGTGTATTTATACCTCTACTCTCTCTCTCTCTCTCTCATATACATACATACATGCATAAACACACATACTCATATCCACATATATATACATAAAAGCAGTGCATACTGTGCATTGTCGCGACGATGAGCCATAAGTGTCCGCATCTCTTTTAAACACCACTTAAGGGACCATCCTATCCCAAACTCTGTCTCAAGTGAACTAAGCACATATTTCTTATCCCTCTCATCATGCTCACTACAAAAATAAAAAACATAATGTAAATAAAACATAAGATATATATTTCAATTTATATGTAAAACTTTTACTTACTTCCACGGTAAGTGGATAAAGCGCAGATAAGAGTCGCATAGTGCCCGCATTCTTCTCTTGAACTCCAATCCATTCCCTATATACACAATGTTCCCCTCTGGCTCTATGTCGCACTCTAATCCTAAGGTGCCTATGCATGTCATCATAGGCAACTCTGCTCTGCTATCACGTGCTGGAGGTGGTATAGGTGTCCTGAAAATAGATAGATAGAAATAAATAAAAATATGTGTTATAATATCATTAAAAAAGTTTATGAAAACAAAACATACCTATGAGCAGCTAGCTCTCTTCCTGCATGTGGAGCCGCAGAAGAGCCCTTGTCTGATTGCTGGGTAAGCATCTTGATCGTATAATCCAGCTCCTCATTAGACATCTCTGAGTAATCACGCATTATGGCCCCTAGAGTATCAGACGGAACTCTTGCTCTCATAAGACTTTTTATGAGAGTGAGTTTCGCCTTTCTCTCTCTACTGGGATCCATAATACCTAACATATAAAACAAAATGGTTAGAAATCAATATATATACGTGTACATATGTAAGTGTGTATGCATTAAGTATGTGTATGTATGCATGTGTGTGTATGTATGTGTGTGTATATGTGTGTATGTGTGTATGCATGTGTATGTGTGTGTATGCATCATTATGTGTATATGTATCTATGTGTGTATGTGTGTGTATATGTGTGTGTATATGTATGTGTATGTGTGTGTGTATGCATGTATGTATGTATGTATGCATATGCATATGCATTATGTATGTATATATATGCATGTATGTGTATGTGTGAGTATGTCTCTCTATGTGTGTGTATGCATATATGTGTGTATGTATGCATATATGTGTGTATATGTGTGTGTGTGTGTGTATATGTGTTTGTATGTGTGTATGCATGTGTATGTGTGTGTATGCATCATTATGTGTGTAAGTGTCTATGTGTGTTTGTGTGTGTATATGTGTGCGTGTGTGTGTCTATGTGTATGTGTGTGTGTCTATGAGTGTGTATGTGTTTATGTGTATGTATGTATCTATGTGTGTGTATGTGTCTATGTGTGTATGTGTATGCATGTATGTATGCATATGTGTGTGTATGCATGTGTATGTGTGTGTATGCATCATTATGTGTGTATGTGTCTATGTGTGTATGTGTGTGTATATGTGTGTGTGTATCTATGTGTATGTGTGTGTGTCTATGAGTGTTGATGTGTTTATGTGTATGTATGTATCTATGTGTATGTATGTGTCTATGTGTGTATGTGTATGCATGTATGTATGCATGTATGTATGCATATGTGTGTGTATGCATATGTATGTGTGTGTATGCATCATTATGTGTGTCTATGTATGCATGTGTATGTGTGTATGCATCATTATGTGTGTATGTGTCTATGTGTGTATGTGTGTGTGTGTGTGTGTGTCTATGAGTGTGTATGTGTTTATGTGTATGTATGTATCTATGTGTCTGTATGTGTCTATGTGTGTATGTGTATGCATGTATGTATGCATGTGTGTGTATGCATATGTATGTGTGTGTATGCATCATTATGTGTGTCTATGTATGCATGTGTATGTGTGTATGCATCATTACGTGTGTATGTGTCTATGTGTGTATGTGTGTGTGTATATGTGTGTGTGTCTATGTGTATGTGTGTGTGTCTATGAGTGTGTATGTGTTTATGTGTATGTATCTATGTGTGTGTATGTGTATGCATGTATGTATGCATGTATGTATGCATATGTGTGTGTATGCATATGTATGTGTGTGTATGCATCATTATGTGTGCATGTGTCTATGTGTCTATGTGTGTGTGTGTGTCTATGAGTGTGTATGTGTTTATGTGTATGTATGTATCTATGTGTGTGTATGTGTCTATGTGTGTATGTGTATGCATGTATGTATGCATATGTGTGTATGCATATGTATGTGTGTGTATGCATATGTATGTGTGTGTATGCATCATTATGTGTGTCTATGTATGCATGTGTATGTGTGTATGCATCATTACGTGTGTATGTGTCTATGTGTGTATGTGTGTGTGTCTATGTGTATGTGTGTGTGTGTGTCTATGAGTGTGTATGTGTTTATGTGTATGTATCTATGTGTGTGTATGTGTATGTATGTATGTATGCATATGTGTGTGTATGCATATGTATGTGTGTGTATGCATCATTATGTGTGTATGTGTCTATGTGTGTATGTGTGTGTGTGTGTCTATGAGTGTGTATGTGTTTATGTGTATGTATGTATCTATGTGTGTGTATGTGTCTATGTGTGTATGTGTATGCATGTATGTATGCATATGTGTGTGTATGCATATGTATGTGTGTGTATGCATCATTATGTGTGTCTATGTATGCATGTGTATGTGTGTATGCATCATTACGTGTGTATGTGTCTATGTGTGTATGTGTGTGTGTATGTGTGTGTGTATATGTGTGTGTGTCTATGTGTATGTGTGTGTGTCTATGAGTGTGTATGTGTTTATGTGTATGTATCTATGTGTGTGTATGTGTATGCATGTATGTATGCATATGTGTGTGTATGCATATGTATGTGTGTGTATGTGTATGCATGTATGTATGCATATGTGTGTGTATGCATATGTATGTGTGTGTATGCATCATTATGTGTGTATGTGTCTATGTGTGTATGTGTTTGTGTATGCATTATGTACGTGTATGTAAGCATGTGCATTATGTATGCATATAAGTATGTATGTATGCATATGCATATGCATTATGTATGCATATGTGTGTATGTGTGTGTATGCATTATGTATGTGTCTGTAAGCATGTGCATTATGTATGCATGTAAGTATGTATGTATGCATATGCATATGCAATATGTATGCATGTATGTGTATGTGTGTGTATGTCTCTCTATGTGTGTGTATGCATGTATGTGTGTGAATGTGTGTGTACATGTGTCTGTATGTGTGTATGCATGTGTATGTGTGTATGCATCATTATGTGTGTATGCATCATTATGTGTGTATGTGTGTGTATGTGTGTGTGTCTATGTGTATGTGTGTGTATCTATGAGTATGTATGTGTTTGTGTGTGTCTATGCGTCTATGTGTCTATGTGTGTATGTGTCTGTGTGTGTGTATGTATCTATGCATGTGCATTATGTATGCATGTAAGTATGTATGTACATTGTATGCATATGCATATGCATTATGTATGCATATGTATGCATGTATGTGTTTATGTGTGTATGTCTCTCTATGTGTGTGTATGCATATATGTGTGTGTATGTGTGTATGTGTGTATGTGTGTATGTGTGTATGTGTGTGTATATGTGTCTGTATGTGTGTATGCATGTGTATGTGTGTGTATGCATGTTTATGTGTGTGTATGCATGTGTATGTGTGTATATGTCTGGGTCTACACCTTTCAAATCCTTGTAACTCCAAGAGAATACATCTCTGTATTCTCTTAGCAAGGCAATTAACGCATGCTCTTCTTCCTCGGTTAGGTCATTGCCTATGTACGTGCATCTCTCCTCTCCTTCTTCTAGGGCTACCACTATTTTCTTGGTGGTTTCTTTGTTATCATAGGCCTCTCCTGCTTGTGCCTCGCATTTAGGCATTCTTATCATGACTCTCCTGTCATCTATCTCATACTTTTTAAAGGTTTCAGGGACCTCAAACAAATACTCTTCCTCTTTTGGTGTGACTTCTCTCTTCTTTCTTTTCTTTCCTTCATCCTTAGGGTTCACTTGTGGCTAACCTTACATCATTTGTATGCTCTCCATGTCTCTGGGGTTGAAACTCTACTTCATAGAAGTACTCTTCATCTGATGCAAAAGGTGGGTCCATAATGATTGACTCTAGATCGGAGTCACTTGCATCCTCAAATGCATCAGGGCTAGGTTCGCACTCTTCTAAAACCGAATCTCCCATGATTGGCTCTATGGAGAAGACTGAAATGTCATAGCCATCCTCATCACAGTGGGGTGTCCATTGTTCTTTGTTGATGGCTACATCCATTGTTGCTAAAATTTTTGCCCAGCCGTGAGGTTCAAACTCTTCATCAGGAGACACTACAGGTGCATAGGCTGGGTCTTGAATTGACCTATGGGTTTCCTTAGCACCTATCTCTCTGGCCTTTTCTCTCTTCTCTTCTTCCACTGCCACTTTACACATCCATAAGTGAGTGTCTTCATGCATCCATGAGGATCCTGATCCTATGGAGTGCACGGACTCCGTGTCATCCTTGGCTCTATGGGTGGGATTCCATTGAATAGGCGGTACATCTCTATGAGAGTAATCCTCGAGATTGACTTTGGTCGTAACACCTAAGTGTTGCAGATACAAGGAATTGGTTGCCCAATCCTGGACCACTTGCAACTGTCGCATAAATGGTCTTCCCAAAATCATCTCATAGGCATGGTTCTTGCTGAAATCACATATGGCGAAAGTATGCTCAAACTCAACACCACATGTAGTGAGAGTTACTCCTTCCAGCAAGCCTAAGGGTCTTTCTATGTGGCCATTAGCCATCTGCAATTTCATCCTCGTGGGCCTGAGTGCTGGCTTGCCCCAACGCTTCCATAGGGAAGTGGTGGCAATAGCAACTCCTGCACCTGAGGCTAGAATTTTCTTGGTTGTGTACCCCTGATGGGTAATGGGAAGATAGGTGTTTCCTTCTTCACCTTCACTCATATCTCCTATCTTTTCTAGAGGAATTTCTGGCACCGTTCTATGAGAACCTACCTGGGAACGGGGTTTCACTACTTCTGGCACTTGGTTAGCTACATGTTTCCATAATTCTGGCCTAACTTTGAGTAGCTCTTCTAAAGTGAGGTTGCACTGCACCTTAGTGTTTTTCACTACCTCCGTATTCATAGGTATGACTGAGTCTTCGTTTCTTACCATGACCGTGGGTGCTCTCATACCAGTGGACTTGGCTTCCCAAGGACCTGTGAAATGGGGTAATTCCATTAGGGAGTTAGACTCGAAGTCTAATATCTCTTGACTTTGTGCACTCTCCCGCTCTCCATAAATGGAAGGAATATCTTGTGGGAATTGATCATGTGTGTCATCCACAAGTTCAATGGGAGGAGGGACTTCACTTTCTTTAGCCCATTTGTCTTCTTGAATCTCTCGTAGGAATTCTGGTGTGTACCTATTCATAGAAGAGGAGGTGTCTGGTTCAGTGGAATTGGGCACAAAAGCTTCCTGTGGGGGAAGGCTTATCCTTTTACTTGCCTCCTCTCTTCCTTGATTTTTTTCTTCCTTGGAAGATCTTGCAATTATGCTCTCTAACTTCTCTAGGAGTCCATCCAAGTGCAATTGTGTCTTAGCTGAGCCAGAGTAGTTGAAGAGGCGACTGGCTTCAAACATGGTCTGAGCCAATGTGACCATTTTCGCGCAAAGCTTGGTTCTTTCTATCTCTAGGTCAGCTCTAGGGTAGCACTTGTCATGATCCGTCACATTTGGCCCTTCTTGGATTCTGGCCTGATAAGCCTTAAGCATCATGTCTATGTCTTCAGGAGTGGGGTCAGCTAATATTGATCCTACTCTAGGGGGTGGTGGGATGGTCTGAGGTAGGTGGACAGATGGTGGGTTAGATGGTGATGGAAATGAGGGTGGTGGTGGTATGTGAGAGTTTGTTTGAGAGGTGAGTTCAACAATTTTGGCTTTTGTTTCTCTTATGCTTTCTTCTAAGTCGCTCATCTTTTTAGACCATTGTCTTTTCATTCTCTCTCGGCTATCCCTCCAGGCTCTCGATCGTTTCATGGCTATGCTCTCGGTTTCACTAACCTCTACACTCTTCTCTTGACCTATTCCTGGGTTCTGTTGCAAAGCCTGGGCTCTAGTGACCACTTGCACTGGTGCAGTGGAGGTGACACTTCTGGTTGAGTCTACAACTAAGCCAATAACGTTAATTGGAGTTATTTTTGGCATATTATTGGGATTCTTTGGGCAATCTCGTAAGAGATGCTCCTTCCCGCAATCTTGACAAAAGCCTTGGATTGTCACTAACTGGGGTTGTGTAGGTGTAGACATCGGGCAATCACGGATGAGGTGATCTCCTTGACATCTATAGCATGGTCCTCTAGGGAATGGGGGTCTTACCTGTCTAGGTTGAGGTCTAGTGTTGGGATTTGCGTACATGACATTTGTGTAATCAGGCTCCCAACTAGGTTCATTCCGTTCTTCACTATAGTAAGACTCACCATGTTCAAGAGACTGCATGTAGTAAGCCTGTGGACTATCTATGTGAGTGGAATCAAACTATGATCACTCTGGTCACTTTCTGAGAGCAATGGACTCACTGGGACTATGGCTCTATTCAAATTTTCCTCAGCAGCTGCATACTTTATAGGAATCACATTAGCTGGGGTTGGAGGTTGTTTAGCTAACACAGGTTGAGGCCTTTGTTGGCTTTGGTAGGGTTGTTGATAGGATTGCTGCGGTCTACCATATTGCTGTGGAGGGTACTGGTTCTGGTATCTTCCCTGTTGTGGATAGGGCTGAGGGTAGGTTTGCCTCACTGCTTGCTTATTGTATGGGCAGTCTTGTGTTGTGTGATTTGTGTATCTCCGTTCTATGGTGCAATATTGGCTACTAGGGTTCACTTGGGGTTGAGCCATGATGGGACATACGTTCGCCATATGGTCACCACCGCAAGTATAGCACCTCTTTACTGGGGCAAACCTAGGAATTTGTTTACTAGAGACACCTAGTTTTTGAGCTACTTTCTTAGCGAGTTCCTCAATCGATGTAGATTGCAAGGAAGAGAGTATAGAAACGCTATCGAAATCTTTGTAGATTTTTGAAAGCTCTAGTTCCTCCCCTAGGTTATCCTCAATGTCAATGCACATGCGTACACACTCTTCTATAGTCCTTGGGTCCTTCAAGTACACATATGACCTTAATTTGGTACTTAGCAATCCATCCAAGAATAAGGCCACTTGTTTGGCTGGTGTGGGTAACTCAGGAACAGGGCATCTCTCAAGATATTGCCTAAACCTTCTTCCTGCAAGTCTCACGGTCTCTTGAGGGGTCTGCTTGAAGCTGTGTATCAATGAGGAAGTATTATGCCTTATGCCATTTTTAGAGAATTCAGTGATGAAAGCCTCTAAGAGTTGGTCAATGCTCCTAAACTGCCTCTCATTCAATGGTTAAAACCACGTGAGGGCTGTGTTCCTAAGGGTTAGACCAAAGGCATTATACTGCGTGAATAGGTCCTCAACTTGCTCAGCTCTCAAGACTTGCCTAAACTCGGCCACATGATCATATGGGTCCCCCATGCCATCGAAGTAGTTCTTCATGGACTTAACTAGCTGAGTCGGCCTCAAAGTCCTGGTGTGTTCCCTAGGCCTTGGCAGAGGGAAATCATCAGCATTCCTTTGGTTCCTTGGGGCTCTAAGTCCCTCAGGTTCCACCCTATTGGTTTTCGTTCTTGTTCTTTCTCTTCCCACTGGGTTGACAAAGCTTACCTCCGGTCTATCTCTATGTCTGTCTCTTTGAGCTCCATGAGCTTGGGACGTTCCAGCTCCTGGATGACCAAACGACACATTCGATCTTGGTTGGGGGAAAATAAATTCACAAGTGTAAGCATGCCTATCATTTTCTGTAACCACAAAGACCCTCTCTGAAGCGTGATCTAAGTAGGTCACTATGCCTGGGCTATCAGGATCTTTGAACTCATATATCATGATTGTTCCTACCTCATTCGGCTGATCAGATCTATACCTCCAAAAGGCTTCATCAGTCTCTTGGTTCAGGAGTAGATCTATGCTCTTATTGTCTTGGAAAATCCACTCTGGTGTGATAATCCTAGTGAGAACAGATTTGCCTCGGGGGGTTCTAGGTTCTACACCCATGTTTCCTTGCTCCAGGTCACCTAAGTCCGTTTCTGGGATCACATTCCCAAATTCATATGTCCTATCTGGATGACTGGTGACTACATATATGGTTCCTTCCTTGTCTAGGTATGCTCTGTTTTCAAACTTGATCGCTGGATGTCTAGTCCAATGGATTGGTCAGGGTTTTTAATCTGGACCATAGATCTTCCTAGGCTGTCCTCATAGATGTTAGCACCTAATCGGTTGGTCCTAAGGTATTCGAGTTGCGTCTTGTAAGGGCCTTCTACCCTATGTAAATATGGCACTCCGGAGCTTCCTGTAGGTCTCTCCATACCGTGAGACATCTCAGACTTGCTAGTCTCAGAGCTAGGGTAGTACAAATGATGGCTCAACTGCTGGGCCCAGGACCTAGCAGTATGATTGACACTAGCCTTTGAAGATCTAAGACTTTGTCTATCTCTCCCTAGGTGTCGTCCTGATCTAAGGTTCATAAGCCCAATTGAATAATCCCAAATTTTCCCAAGTACACTTTGCGTTGTTGAGTTCTTTTGTATTAGTCACTTGTTCTTTTTTAATTGCCCTTAGGGTGTCACTTCTTGTCCAATGAATCTTCGTCGCATGGAACACTTAAGTTTTATCGTACTTTGAGTGTGGCCGCTCGATTTAAATTCTTTTCCCTTAGGTTGTTTCGCAATTGTAATCTCCTAACACTTGCACTTGAGTGATTAGAGTTCTTGGACTTGGTCGTTCTTAACGTATCCCTAATTAATCAAAACCTCTATCCGTGCTTAGCCTATGCTAGGGATTGACAGAGGGTGTTGAGAATTTCCAACCTTGAATTTCTTCCCTTGGTTGCCCTTGTGTGCCCAGGAAGCGTGTTCCCAAGCTTGCACTTACTCTTGCTTCGAGTACCCTTTGATGCTCTCAAAGAACCTGAAAAAGTCCCAAAGTTAGCTTAAGACTTAAATTAGATTGATAGACAGATCACTTCCATGCATGTACTTCACTAAACAAATTGCATTTTGCCTTTATGAAAAACAATCCCAAGGGACCCTCAGTTTTTTCCTACCCCGGGATATGATCAACTTCAAATTACCCTATCTAATAATCCTAATATTAATTTTACTGTAAGCAGTGGAAGTTTTGGTTGTACTCCCCACAAGCTTTCCAACAAAACAAAAATCACAGCAAACGGATTTCGTATGAGAAAGTTATGTCAATTCAGGGTTTTGGGGCTAAAACAGGATTTAAAACAGGTTAACAGTCAGACAGGACTTCTCAAAATGCTTTGGGTGTCGGCCTCACAATGCTCTACTAACCCTTAAAAGTTCCCCACAAATTTCCAAAATTAGACCACTATTTTTACCCCTAAAAAATTGGCCGAATTTGCTCGTCAATCGCATTCGCAAGCTCTGTCAATCGCGATTCATAGGTCAATCGCGATCGACGTGTCGATCGCGATTGACTGGTCCGTCGTGGCTGTCAGTCGCGATTGATGGGTCAATTGCAATTGACACGTGGCCCGGATTTTTAGTCGATCGTGGTCAAAGGGTCGTTGACTCTGTCAGTCGCGATTGATGGGTCGATCGCGATTGACAGGTCCGTCGCGAGGGTCTGTTGGTCGTGGTCAAGCAATCGTTGACTG
Organism: Ceratopteris richardii; assembly: GCA_020310875.1. NCBI lineage: Eukaryota > Viridiplantae > Streptophyta > Polypodiopsida > Polypodiales > Pteridaceae > Ceratopteris > Ceratopteris richardii. The sequence continues at coordinate 126,905,252 of CM035416.1, read as the reverse complement.
GGTCGGTCACGATTGACAGGTCCATCGGGGCTGTCAGTCGCGATTGACTGGTCGATCGCGATTGATGGGTCGATTGACACGTGTCAAGCGTAGATTGTGTCGGTCGTGGTCAGTCGGTCATTGACTCTGTCGATCGCGATTGACGTGTCGATCACGATTGACAGGTCGGTCGGCAAGTGTCCGTCGTGGTTTGTCGATCGCGATTGACAGAAAACTGAGGAATTTTAGAATTTCAAGCACATATTCATGAAGCTCTAGGCCTATACATCACATTTATGCACTTAGTTTTGCAAGAAGGTCAATTTTTTTGTCGATCGTGATTGACAGAGGTCAACGCCCCAGGACCTGCACAGTCAATTTTTTTTACCTGCTGAAGCTGGTGCAGCTGCTGGGGATGCTGGTTCCTGTAGAAAATCTCAAAAAACACAGAAAAGCACAAGCACACAATCGCTCTCTCGCTCTCTCTCACAAGTGAAATGAGGGAAAGGGTTTGGGTGGGGTGATATGACCAAAAACTGAAATTTTTTCACGATGATGGAGATGGATTTGGGAGATGGTGAGGATGATGATGGTGATGAGAAAAACAAAAGAAAATAGATAAAAGTGAAGAAAATACCTATGACTCCAACGCCTCAACTCTACATCTTACCATCACATGCTCGTCCTCAAAGCTCGATCTCCGGCAATGACGCCAAAATTTGGTGTAGCTTAGTGATGAGTAGCACCTCCTTTAATGTCAATCCGGAAAGACGTGAGGATGGTATGATGACCTCGAGCAAGTGAAGGCACAAGTGTGTGAGTGAGAAACACACAAACATGCACACACATACACACACACGCGCACACACGGCAAGAACAAAGAGGAAGACAATGGAGTTCTTTTAGATTACTTTCAAAATGCTCATACAGGTTCAATTCAATTACAAGCTACCCTCAAAAATGAGCTCTCTAGCTCTATTTATAGTTTTTCACTAGCTTTTGGCCCTGTCCAGACCTAGTGTCCGGCCTAGTTAAAAATTAGGTTCTAGGGCCTATTCGGAGGTTCAAACGGAGTCTAAAAAATGTGAAAACTGGTAGGGAGGTACTTCTAAAGCTCCTCAAGCTCAAGGACTCCTTGGCTTGCACAAAATGGAGCTACAAAAATATGAAATGGTATTTACAATGGTTTTTAGTGATGAAAATCACTATTTTTGTAGGGATTTCCTCTAACATTTTGACATACATTTCCTGGAGCTCCCTACTTGCTCCTTCTTCTTGTGTGCCCAACTCTTTGATGCATGAAAAATTTAAATGGCCTACTTGCCAGATCTTCTTTGACTATTGTGTCTGCTTGTGCTTTCTCTTCGCTCCGACTCCCTTCGTAGGCTTCCTTGTCTTGTGAGTCCTTCAATTCCTTGACTACTGCCAACAGGCATAAAAACAAAGTGTGCAGGTCGAGGCATTATATGGTTTGAAGCAAGCACCACGTGCTTTGTATGAAAAGGCACATGCCTAGTTGCTACACATGGCTTTGATAAGAGCCCAATTGAGAGCACCTTATATGTTAAGAGTGTAGATTATGTACTTCTAATCATTGTCATATATGTTAATGATATGCTACTCACTAGTCCTAATGAGAAGCATATTGCTGAATTTCATGTTGATTCTCATGCATATTTTGAGATTTCAAATGTGGTGCATTTTCATCATTATTTAGGCATTCAATTTATGAAAGTTGATGGGGGAATAAATTTGTGTCAAACAAAATACAGTGACACATTATTGCACTATTTTGGCCTTGAAGACTGCAAACCTATTGCCACTCCCATGGATACAAGTTTAAGGTGGAGTCTTCATGATGCTAGAGATGCATTTGACGTTGTTCTCTATCAGTAGGTTGTTGGATGCTTGATTTACTTATGCATAACTTGGCCTGATATTCAGTTTGCTGTCTCTCATATGAGTAGGTTTATGCATTTCCCAAGTGCCAAGCATTGGCAAGCAGTTAAGTGCATCTTTTACTACTTGCATGGTACTCGAATACTTGGACTTTTTATTCCAAAGGGGGATCATTACCACCATATTTGCATGAATTTATTACTTAGATTGGGCTAGTATCTATGGCACTCATGTGTCCACCAATGTTTTTTGCTTCATACTTGGTAGATCATGCATATGTTGGTTGACCAAGAAGCAACCTACTATGGCCACTTCTAAGTATAAGGCAGCTTTCACAATCATTGTTGAGTGTATGTGGCTTAGATGCCTTTTGGTTAATTTGGGTGTTGGTCAATCTTCTACCACCACCATCTTTATTGATAGTGATAGTGCATTGGGAGTTGCAAGGAACCCTATGTTCCATGCTCACACAAAGCACATTGAGGTGCACTATCATTATGTTAGGGGGAGATTCTCTATTGGATAGATTAGTTTGGCTTATGTGCCCATAGAGGATAATGGTGCATAGCTTTTCATAAAGGCTCTAGCTAGGGAGAAGTTTGAAGCTTTTTGTAAAGCTTTGGGTTTAATTCCTTTTGTGGACTGATTTCTTTTCATGTAGAATGGTACTTCCTTATACATGAGTGCCAACTCCTTGTTCATTGCATCACTCCTAGGGGGGATTTTTTGAAATATTTTAGTAGTGATGTGTGTGAGCACACTTAGGAGCATTGGGGGTACTTTTTTCCTCTCCAAGAGGTTTTTCCTCCAGTTTATATATATGTCTATAACCCTAAATGATCACTTATCTTTTTACATTCACTTGGTAATAAATTTTGTATTGTGTTGTGCTCCAAGTTTCTTCTTCTTCCTTGTGTTGTTTATGTGCTTCCTTTTATGAGTAAGAACGCGCAGTAGGGAGCTTTGAGAGCTATGGTGTGCTCAATACACAGACGTAGAAAGAAACAGCTGAGAGAGAATACTCATATGCAAAGATGAGGAGGATAAGGTAGAGAGAAGAAAAAGAGAGGTGTCTCTCTCTGAGCACGGATGCGCACAAATATAACATAAAGTGTGCCTTGTTCTTTTCATTACACATGAGTACTTTTATACAAAATAGAAGGGCAATCAAACAAGAGATAAGGAGGGGATAAGATTACTCTCTTACATGGAGAGGGTTCACCCACAAACTACAATAAGATCATAGCCAACAATCCCCCCCTTGAGCTGATTGTACATAGCTCTTATAGGGACTATCCTTTCCTCACAACTAAGCTAGGGTGGTACAAATATGATTCCTTCCCATGTACAAAGAAGGTGGTACAATGTTTATATCCTTCCTTCAACAAACTCATGGGTGGTACAAATCCTTCCCTATAAATATGAGGATGGTACAAAGGGGTTGAAGGGCTTATAGCATTGTTTTGTTGACATTGTTATCATTATTTTGTTGTTGTCGTTGTTGTTTGTTGATGATGTTCATAACTCCATCCCCTCGTTGATCTTCTTGCTTTGACTTGCTCTTTGCATACTTGTTTAATTTGTTGTAGGCACTTGTAGATACAAAACAAACTAGAAAATAAATTTGGGAAAGGTCCCTCCCTCTAATGACTTGAGGGGGTGTCTAATTCCCATACAAAAAAGGTATGCTTAGACCTATGTGAATAGGAATGATTACAAAGCATTAAAGGTTTTTTTATAACATTTCGTTGATTGGCTTTTGCAATTGAGGGATATGTGGATATAACGTATGTGGATGAAGTACACTCTATTTCTTCAAATATTTGTAATCTCCAAAAGGAAGATATGAATAGCTTTTATGCAATATGGATTTCTTTCAGACATCTCAGTCGGCAAGTGAAATACAATAGTCACAATTTTTTTTTTGTAAGTGTACTTGTAGATTTAATCTACTGCAAAGCTGATGAACACTTTCCTGTAAATGAACAGATATTAAGAATGAATTCATCAACCCATTGTTTCCTACGCTCGACATTTCTGTTTGAAGGGAGGGAGGGCAGGGAGAGGGGATGGGGGAGGGAGGGAGATGGGATGGGGGAGGGAGGGAGGAAGGGAGGGAGGGAGAGAGAGAGAGAGAGAGAGAGAGAGAGAGAGAGAGAGAGAGAGCAGGAGTGGGAGAGGGCGAGGGAGAGAGCAGAGAGAGAGAGAGAGAGCTTAGTCAATCATCGTATAAACAGTCAACATAGGACATTTACATAGTCAACATTCAGTTAATGCTCTTTTCTTATGAGTATCATATTAACATCCTCATGATAGAACTTGCAATGATAGAAACAAGTCATACATATACTAAGATGTAACCAGAAGATAGAAACGAGTATCCTAAGAATACATACACTAAAGGTAAATGGTATCAAGAAGAAGCCTACCATCCTACAAATACTAGTGAAGATGCCAATTGATCAATCTAGTGCAAGAATTTACCATGTAGAGAAAGGAGTTGTTCAGAGACAACAATGCACAAAAGGTGCACATTCCCCTAAGCGTTCATGCTATAGATGTGGTGGCAACCACTTCTTGAAGAATTATCTTAACCCATCTAGGACATTTACCTAGAAGATTGAAGGATTTTTTGAGGACAATGGGAAGAACGCCTAATTAATGTGTGTCCTCAAAACCCTCAAAACACTACTCACACCCCACTCAAAATGGTTAAGATCATGGAAAGTGTTAGTGATTCTAAAGTTCACGTGACTCTTCAAGCAGTAACACCGGCTCAAATTAAAGAATCCCTCAATCCAGAGCCATTTGGAGAATTAGTCAAAAACGGGATAAGAAAGTAGGAAGCCTAAAGAAAGAATTTCAATAGGCATGCCAAGTTTCTTGAGAAAAAGCAGTAGCATGCAAGGAACATAACACTTTCTAGAAGAGGAAATTAGGTTTCGTGCTTGCACATCCTCTCCTGGAGGACTTAGAGATGATGTTCAAATCCTATGAGGCTTGGCTAAAAAGTGGCCCTAACATAGAGCCACAACCACATTTTTACCTTGACATCCAATTAGAGAAAGAAAAGCTTAGTATGTGCAAACAACTCATTCATTGAGGTGTCGAAAAATCCTTGAAGAAGCTAGCCTTCTTAGGAAGAAAACACACACAAGGGTTGTTCAAAAGCCTATCCTCACTTCAATGATGGATTGAGAACTATGCTTGACTCACCAAGGCATTCGAGGTAGCTCTCTTGTATGTATCCATGTGATATAAACCATTACATAGTGTGCCAGATATCACGATAATATCACCATTGCTGAAATCATGAACCATACACTTATCATCAACAAAGTGTACATGAAGTCCAAATTTGGCAGAACTGAAATTAAGTTCTTCTTGATATCGGATATATACAATGCACTTTTAAGAGAATCACACCTCCATTTGCAGGTGTAAGCTCAATTTCTTCTACTCCAATGATAGGATAAGAGGCATTGTTTGCACACACCACATGTCCTCCTTTGGGTGCATCTTTCAAAGATGCAAAAAAACTTTTTCATGGAGTTATGTGTTTTGAAGCACCACTATCAAAGAACCAATCCGAATCAACCTCACTCACAACCATAAATTTAGAATGCAAAGATGCATCATAATGACATGTAACAACACATGCCCAAAAATCTTAAGTCATGTTAGCTTCATCATTCTTTGCATTTGCTGAATTTTCAGCAATGACATTCCAGATTCCTTCTTCTTTTCGTTGCGCTTAGCAAGCTTTCTGCACTCATCAATAGTATGGCCAGTCTTTCAACAATATTTGCATCTCTTCTTCTTTTGCAGATCAACATCATTAGATGAATGAGTGGAAGAGGAAACTTGAGGCTTTGGTTTTGATGAACCCAAAGTTGAACCATACTTGCTTTTCCCCTTTTGTGAGATAGCAAGTGCTTGCGTTCCCTCAATCAAACCACTCCTATTCACTCTAGATTGCTCTTCTTGCAAAATAAGAGACACAACCTCATCAAACACATACATATTGGGACTCCCTTTTGCAAACAAACAGAGTGTAGTGGCAAAGCTTTGAAAAGATTATGGAAATCCTTTCAACAATGTAGAGATGAGTGATGCATCCAAAATAATCTCATCTATGTTTGCCAATTGATCTTTCAATCCTTTGATGTGTGTCATATACAGATCCACAGACTCATTTTGAGCCATACATAAATCCTTAATTTGCTTCCTCAACTATGCAACACATGCTTCATTACGTACAACATACAAAGAAGCAAGAGTATCCCATGCCTGTCTTGATGTAGAACATGACCGAATGTTTGGAACTATATGATGCTTCATAGAAAGCACAATCAATGCATGTGCTTCAACATCTCTTCCATCCCATATAAGATGCTCCTGTGTAGGTGGAGAAGGAGAAACCACTGTACTTGAAGAAGAAGCTCCATCTGTGACAATAGATTGTAAAGTAGAAGAACCTGCGGGTCTTTGATCTACATCTGCCACTATGTTCCAAAGTTATTTTGCAACAAGAACATGCTTCATCATGTAAGACCACATTGGATAGTTGGTCCCATCAAGCTTATATTGAGCTTGAAGCATGCCAAATAAGTCATTCATGCCCGCCATTTCACTAAAGAACAAGAATGCGATAAAATATTTACTTCGACAAAAGCTAAAAATGAATGCTGAAATTTCAGCTCACGAGCCGTCACTCTGATGGAGATTTTGACTGCACAAATGGCTTCAAAAGAGGGGTAAAACCCTAGTGAAACTAATGTAAATGTTTCTTGGCTGCTAAAATTCACTATTCTATGCTATGAAGTCGATTTGCACTGTTAAAAGTGTGCATGCACTGTGACGCGAAAAATCAAAACTTGAGAAGGAGTTGAACCTGCTCTAATACCACTATTCGGTGTGTGTATAAGTGTGAGAGACACATGAGAAGCACACACAAGGAGCACAAACACAACAAGACACACAAAGGATATGGATGGTTGGAGTAGTTGTCTCTATTGATAATGAATTGAACTAAAGTAAGAGCTGAATAATATCGCGAAGTACAAAGTACCAGCACATATGAGTGAATCTGTATGTGGTAACATGGGGAAAAAACCTCTAGCCAGCACTAGAGTAAAAAGTGCCCATGTATAGGGAAAAGGTTCACATGAAAGCTACTCGAGGAACACATAAGTATAACACATGCTTCTCATTAGGACTAGTGAGAAGTATGTTATCAACATAGACAAGAATGATCAAAATCACATCATTTGCACATTTGACATATAAGGTGCTCTTAGTTGGACTTTTCTCAAAACCATGTGGAATCAATTAGGCATGTATCTTTTCATACCAAGCACATGGTGCTTGGTTCAAACTATATAATGCTTTTTTCAACATGCACACTTTTTTTTCATGCCTGTTCTACACAAAATCATGGGGCTGAAATACATACACTTCTTCATGTAGTCACCATTCAGAAATGCAGTTTTAATGTCCAATTGATGTACATTCCAACCATGATGAGGTGCAAGTGCACAGATGCTATGAACGGTGGTCATGTGACATGTGTTAGCAAAGGTTCCATCAAAATCAATGCCTCTCTCTTGAGCATAACCTTTTGCTATAAGCATAGCCTTATACCTATCAACTGTTCCATCAGGCTTATGCTTCAACTTGTATACCCATTTAGTGCCAATGGCCTTTTTTCCTCAATGCAAATCACATAAAGACCACATACCATTCTTCAAAATAGCATCATATTTTGATTGCATAGCAACCATACAATTTTCTGTCTTTTGTGTTTCATAAAAAAAAAACAATTTCATTTTCATCACAAAGTCTAAAGGCACCCATAGCATAGCAATATTACACAAAGGAAGCAGTACGAGAGCATGAATGAGTACGATATGATAGAGCTGCATCTAATTTGCTATCTCACAATGTTTGCACCAACCATTTGGGCATAGTTTTTGCCTCCTCTATATCAAGCCTCTCATGAACAAGTACATCATGTAAATCTACATAAAAAATGTAATGATTTACATCATCATGTGAAACCTATAATGGCTGACAAATCGCCTCAAAAAAGAGGCAACAAAGTGTCATACACATCCTTGGAGCTAGATGATGGCTCCTTACATGAAAGTAATGGTTGAATTGCATCTTCCACAAAAAAACATCAATTCAACCAAGATGCATTTAGTTTGTGGATGATATAGACAATAGCCTTTGCTTTTAGAACTATACCCAACAAAAATACATTTTACTACTTTGTGTTCTAATTTTAAGCATCATTGTTCATGCACTCATGCATATGCCAAACAACCAAAGACATACAGATGAGCAACAGATGGCTTGCAACCATGCCAAGCCTCATATGGAACAATGGATTGTAGTGATTTGGTGGGACGCCTATTAAGGACATATGTTACACACATAACAACCTCAAGCCAGAAACTATGTGGTAGAGCTTGACTTTTGACCATACACCTCACCTTCTCCATGAGAGACTTGTTCTCTCTTTTAGCAACTCCATTTTGTTGAGGTGTATACAACATTGTACACTTATGTTTTATCCCATGCTCAACCAAAAATGAATTGAAATTAGTATTCCCTCCCTCGATCAAAATGGAGGGTGCCCATTTTACATGATGACAGTTTTTCACCAAAAATCAGAAACTGTTTGAAGCACATAAACACTTTGGACTTTGCTTTCAATGGATACATCCATGCATGCCTAGAAAAATCATCAATAAAAGTCATGAAGTAAAGGTAGTTACTTAAAGAAGGTGTTTGCATAGGACCATAGACATCACTATGAAGAAGCTGCAATTTCTAAGTAGCTCTAACTGAACCATCTTTTGGGAAGAAGAAATGCTGCATTTTTCCCAAAATACAACCTTCACAGACATGTTTACCAGGTGCCTCAAGCTTGGACAGAAAGAAAACCATTTTAGATTTCTGCAAGCATAATGAACTAGCAAAATTTGGATGACCAAAGCATGCATGCCAAAGCTTTGCATATGAGAGAGCCTAAGAATCTTGAACTGCGCATCTAAATCATCGGCAAATTTTGCATAGTCTACGTGCTTATAGAGCCCACGACATAAAATACCAGAAGTTATAATAACATTGCCATTTGATAGATCATGATTTGTATATCTATCATCAACAAATTCAACAACCAAGCCAATCTTGGCTAATGCTAAAACTAACAATAGTTTTTTCTTGACCCTTGGCACAAATAAAGCATCTGACAATGTGAAAGAACCATCATCAACAGTAGTTAGAATGATCTTACCATCTCCCATTACAGGATACGAGGAGTTGTTAGTGCATGTGACAATATTCACTGTAAGGGCAGGCTCAAGTGAACTAAAGAAATTGCACTATAAGTTAATATGTTTGGTTGCCCCACTATCAGAGTACCAAAAGTTTGAGTCTACTGTAGACATAAACTATTCATGAGAACATGGGCCATAGCTTCAAACAATAGTAAACACACATTCTTCAGTTTGCACAAGATTAGTAGAGTAGAGGCCTCTACAACAAGCATTCAAGACTCTTTTTTCTTTGCCTCTTTTGCAGCCAGTTTTGGACAACTCTTTATGACATGATCATTTCCTTTACATTATTTGCAATTTTTTTTTTTGCTTTTCTATTTTCTTCTTGTCTTTCTCTTCCCTTTTTTATTGTTCAAATTTAGCAAATTTTTGCGTTCTAGTAGATGAGCTCCATTTACCTTTGCCCTTCTGACCAGCTAAGAAAGCTTGATCTGCAACATGCATAATGGACTTGTTTTGGCTGGACTGGTCTTCCTGCAAGAAAAAAAAGAGTAACTCCTCAAAATGTTAAGGCATTTGGATTGCCTTTCATCATCAATGGAAGAGTAGAAGCATGATATGAATCTAGAAGACCATTAAGAATGGTCTGCACAAGTGAGCTATTTGGCAAGACTTCATTTGCAGAAATCAACTACTCTTTCAAATTTTGATCTTTGTCAAAAAACTATTCATAGAATCTCGTTCATTCATATGCTTACTCTCCAATTGTTTTTGGGTGCAAGGAACGCGAACCTCATTTCTTGCCTGGTATAAAGTGGTAAGTGTATCCTGTTTTGCAAGAGCAAATGTGAGGGATAATGGCATGTTTGACAGAAAAAGCTATCAATGCATGTGTTTGAGCATCTCTACCATCCATCAAAGTTGCTTTACAGTAGGTATAATAGGAACTGAAGCACGAAGAGGAATTTGAAGATTGTCATCTTCAACACCATCTACATCACCTTCAATAACTATATGTGGAGGTGTAGTAGGTTGTTTTTCAACACCTTGCATAATTTTCCACAGTCCCTTTGCCACCAATACATGATGCATCATATATGCTCATAATGGGTAATTGGTACCATCCAACTTGTCCTCAACAACCAACATATAGAGTACATCATTGCTTTTACGCATGGCCACTGACTAAAATACCCTAATGCACAAAAATGATTGTATCTCAAAAAGTTGAAGAGAACTACCCTGTCGAGCTTTGCTAAACCTCTGGTAGACTTTGAGCTACTTATATTAGTGAATCAAAACATGTATATATGTTTGGCACAAAAGGATGAAATTGCTTGCATACGCATTGCAATAGTGCTTTCGGAGGCCGAAACAAGCTCATATCAAAATGTTGACACCACATAGCGAAGCTTGTTTGAACTCCTAATCGCACTAAGTATGCTCACCAATTTTCGTGCGATTATGAGACTATGACCGAAGGGGCATCGAGGATGCCCTAGATAAAGCAACAACCTCCTCTGATACCAATTGTTGGAGTTTGAGGTCAACAAAAGCACATGAATAGGACAAGGAAGCATAAGAAGCTTGGATCACAACACACAATACTGTATGTATGTACAAAGATAAGTAACCCATTAGGGTTATAGGCATATATACAAGCCGGGGGAAAAAAACCTCCTAATGAGGGAAAAAAGTGCCTCGATGGTCCTAGTGTGTTCACACACATCACTACCGAAATATATCAATAGATCTTTGACCTTTTGGGATCAATAGTAGCTTTGTTGTAAAGACCATAAAGATATTTGAACCTCTATCCTAAGGAATCTCCCAATGGTATTTATATATTGCTTTTACAAAGCATCTCCACCTTTGGCTTGGCCACTTAATGAGCTAACCAAAGTATGATATTCACGATGGCCAACCTTGGGCATCACGATCTATGTTATGAAGTACATGTGAGTCCAATTGGTTTGGACGGATCTGAAATCGAACATCATTTGATTGAGCTTGTGTTGGCCCAAAATTGTATTGTGGATTTAGTATAAGTTCTTGTACTCTTAAAACAAAGTGAAGTGGTGTTTCCTAATGGCTAAGTTGTTGTAGGCTCTATTAGGAGGTGTTGGGTTCAAGTCCTACAAGGAGTGGGGAGAGTAGAGTATATCTTACTCAAAACCAAGTTGAAGCTTATAGAAAGTTCTAGCTCAAATTATGTGGGATACTTGGAGCACATGTAGTTACATGGGTGACACTTGGATGGATAATATCAACCTTCTAGAGTAGGCAGACCCTTGGAGAGAGCGATATATATAAGCAAAAGTTGGGAGGAGATTCATCTCTCGTGAATGTGGTGGTCGTATCCTCTACTACCTTTCCGTGATCATGAAAGCACAGTACACATATGAGCAATCTTGACGTTCAATCAAGCCTTCCATTTCATAAACCCAACCTAATGGAATTCATGAAAATTGGAGCAATCTATACTATCTTAGATTCTCTTCCTCTCATGCTATACTTTCTTTGAATGTCGCACAAGTGCACCTTAAAAGACATTTGGAAATGTCAATGTGAAGGCTATTTCATTTTTGCTATGCACCTACACACACACATATATATATATATATATATATATATGTGTGTGTGTGTAACAACTTGAAAGTTGAAAGAAGAAGTATTGAGCACTTCAATTCTATGACATCTGCCTCTCGGTTTAGACTGATCAATATCTTTCCTTTGCACCTCCGAAAAGGTTGTATGTAGGAGTTTCCTCCCTTCAAATCCTTGAGTAAAGAGGCTTGAGCTTGATATCGGGCTTCACCAACTTGGTCTTTGAATCCACTTTAAAACGGAATTCGTTATATGAATAAAGTATTCAAAGGATGGCAATGATAGATAGAAGAGGGCAAGTCATACGAGCGCCACTCAAAGTGGGCTCTGCATCGGATGTCGTGAAGTGAATGTCGCATGAGGCTGTATGGATGACTTATCCATATGCAAAGGAAAACATAATGTTGAGGGCTAAAACTTATGCAATTGTGCAATCTTATTCAGTGGGCGTGGTTTAGTGGATGTGCCTTGTACTTTTAGGCAGATGGCCAGGGTTCAAGTCTCGCCTAGGGTTGGATGCCTCAGAGTTCCTCAAGAAGGGTGTCTCTACCTTACGAGGTTGGGTGTGTGTGTCTTTCTAATTCATTGTACTCTGAAGAAAAAAAGTGCAATCTCCGTTAGTAAGATGCACGTGGCTACTATAGTGGAGTTGCCTTCCACGCATATTAGAAAGCTTAGTTGCGACCCACATGTTACCTTAATGAAAAGAGATAATTTCCAGCCTTAGAGACTATATTGGACATAAAAAGGATCTTCATAGTTGTAAATTAGTGACCTCATTGAGCATAGAGTGTTGTATGCTACTTAAAAAGTACAACATTGCTCTAAATATGGTAAATCACCATGAATATGAAACCTTGGTTGGGTACAAATCGAATGATGCCAATTTACATTAAAAAAAGCTCCAACTCAATCAAAGGATCAATAAAAAATTGGCCATTATGAACATGAAACAACCCGTATGGGTATTTTCTTGTGTGGTAGAGTTGGCTGGCCACCCCCTGTTGATCAAGAATGCAAAGATTGTCCAAGCACGTTAGTTTAGTTGGGTGGAATTCTTGCCTCTCGAGGCAGGGGCATGGATTCACCCTGCTTGTGGCATTGTGTAATGCGCTTAAAGCTAGATTTCAAACTAGTTTCTCTATTGTTATACCGCCTTAGAATAGTCTACTAAGTTTCAACCCCTCTTTTGTGAGATAGGAGAGGTCTCATGAGAGCTTACCACCTTGAATTGTACAAGTGTTCTTTTCATTAATTCAAAGGGAGAGTAGGCTTCAATCAAACTTCCTCTTAATTAATTAAAAAAAAAACGTATTATATTGAAACACGAGACTTCCTCTTAATAAAAAAAAAAAACAGAATATATTGAAACACGAGGATGCATTAGAAATCACATTTGCACTTTCATGTGCCATATCATGTCCCAAAATTCATAATTTGTTACGGATCCCTCCCATATCTCGCCAAACTTGTTCTAAGCGTGAGAATGTCCCATATGCCAACAATCAATAATCATTTACAAGAAAAAATTGTGTGCTATCATAATCCACACACTATTTCCTGCAATTTGATGTTCACATCAAGCGATGGTAGCTTCTACCTGTCTATTTGTTCCACCGTCCTCTCTTCATAGCTATGGACTATCTTCACTTTCCATTGTTCCTCTTGCAAATGTGTGAAAAACATGTGATTATAGCTGTAACAATTCACACCTACCCTATTCAGCAAAGGATATTTATATCCGAAGGTTCAAAGTTCAACTCCAAGGCTAAACATATGACTCTGCCCAGTTTAAATCAGTTGTAACCCAATCTAACTTTTGCTTTGTAAGATACAGAGGGTCCCTTTCCGCAGATAATATGCCCTAGTGCAGGTACTATACCCATTCACCTGTATATAGTTATACTTTTAAAACTCAAATTTAAGACCGAACCTCCTTAAAAAAGAAAACAAAAAAAACCTATATCCGGATGATTCGACTAGGCAAGAGGCCAGGCCCATTCCAACATGGCTCCGGGCTTCCAACTCAGCTGACCGGCCGAAGTCGGGACATTCCTGTGCCCGGCCTAAGAGCATATGATCGTGCATTGCTATGAAGAGGGCGACGGCGCTTCATCTAGGTTTCCGACCCGAAAGTCATGAGTGCTTCGAGGTGCTTGAGAGCCGCATCGTCGGGTTTACGGGGATGGAGAGCAGTTTGTCAGTTGGGGAAATCTTTAGTGAAGGATGATCATACCGTTTTCTGCAATATTTTAGATTCGCAACACTGCGAATGGAACATCAGTAACAAATGGGACATCAGATGCTTCCATGAAAGCTCCAAAGCTTCCTGTCAAAGCCGATGGAACAACACGAACAATAGCTATTATGATGACACTGAGGTAGACATGGATCCAGAGAAGATGCTGAAACCAGGTGACCCAGGTACCGTCCAAGCTACGATTCGGAAAGCTATGCCCGTAGGATACTGGGTAACCATGCCCAGTGGTCGTGAGGCTTTCCTTCCCGCCCAGGATTTAGGGTTCCTTGGTGGTTTAGAGAAACTGAGAAAAATTTTCCAGCCGGGACAGGAGGTTACTGTGCGTGTTGCCACTCGTGGTAGCTCTGGTCGAGAGGTCCTATCCCTCAAGAAGCCGGACCCTAATAAGCCGGACCCTCCGCCAAAACCTCTCCGCAAGGAGTTTGAGGGTGGCCGAAGACCTCGCTCCTCGAGATACTCTTGAATTATACTCTCTGATGGCAGTTCATTGTAAACCAGAAGTCTGCCATACTGAAAGGGATTTCTGTTTCGTTACAGCGCTAAGTCGATTATACTTGTTTGGAAGTATTTTGTGGAGGATTGGAAGGTCTCTTTTGGATGTGAATATGCGGAGAGTATCCTGAAAGAAGACCATTTCAGTAAGAGTGACCATCACATAAATCATTCAGTTCAACTGTATTAGGTCTACATGCTACGATGCTGTTGGACTTGGACTTGTTCTTGTACTCCTTCTGAGAATAGAGAAAGATAAGCCTATGACTTACAACTACTCTTTAACTACTTAATTCTTGATGCTGTGCACAAATGCATCTTCTTTGATAATCGTGCCATTTTTTTATGAATTCATTTTAACCCAATAAATAACTCAATCCTTGATGCTGCGCACAAATGCATTTTGTTTGGTAATCGTGTCAATCTAAATGAATTTGATTAAAATTTTATGTTATTTGTGTTGAATACCTTAAGCTTGTGAAGGCAACGTATGCGTCTCTTAGTCGTGGTGATGAATATTCGTAGTGGTTGAGTCATGCCCTTGTGCTGAGGATAATAATAGTAGGTTGTATGTACAGCTATTAGTTTCTTTTAGCTTTTTTATGTATGCAGGTCTATACGATGTTTTTGCATCCAGCATGTCCGATGTGATCAGTTGCAGTACGCAATGATTATGACGTTAAGTAGTCTGCAGCCATTGGCGGTCTATAAGATGGCAGGGCATTTTGGCCAGATGCCATGCTAATATCAGACATTTATGTGCCTGCTGTGAAAGCAAATGTGATTAGCTGTATGTAGAGCGTGCTTTTTCTTATAAAGCCCTGTCTATTTTGTCTTTGAGCTTGATGCGTCTTGAACTTGTGCAGCTTATTTGAAATCTTGGACAAATTGCTGCTGAATGGATCACTTGTTATGCATTGCAAGCAGGCGCATCTTTGCAACTTATTGAACTTAATTTTAGACGAATTGTACATGTTGTTGAGAGTTGTCTAAAACACGCTCAATGATTATGTTTATTACTTAGGTGTGAATTCTGATCTGCTATCACAGTGGTCCCGCCAACTCTATATATTTTAATACTTACATTTGCAGGTGTCTCTGTTGCTGGCATCAAATGCGTTTAATTGCAAAAGAGAGGGAATGGACACCACCTATGGAACACAATATAAGGAATATGTTAATGATTTCACATAAATGAAATTTCTGTACTCTTACTGATACCCAAAAGACCTGGATATCATTTTTTGTCTATGGATCGTATTCAATCTCAGGCAAGGGATACTTACATCTTAATGTCTTTATGTGGCAAGGACATTGTTTCTGGCATCAGCATCTATATTCTGCAAGTGAGAGGCCATGTGTTGCATCTCTTAGATGTGACCTCAAGCTACATGTAACCGGCCTTGAAGTTTTTAAGTTCACAAACCATGTGCTTGAAACTCTATACCTGACATCGAAACAGGACTTTCTCTGCTCGACAGGTAGAAAAAATCTCTCTTTCAAAATTCTGCCATGTGATTATGATGCATGAACTAATGAATGGTCACTATAGAATCAAAGTTGAGCAGTTGATCGAGCAAAGCATCATATGCAGCAGCAGTGATTAGTGGTGATAGTATTCTGAAAACAATAGAGATGTTCGAAGTGAGAATTGTTGTGCTTGATCAAAGTTGTACTGTATGACAGACAATATGTAAAGGTTGTGAAGATGAAGATGAAGAGGATTACAGCTGTAAGATATCATTCATATCAGATAAATTATAATACATTGTGGTTGATGAAAGTGTATTGTTGCTCTAAGGGCAATTCAAGAGATATGAAGGTTCAACTAAAGATGAAACCAAAGACATACTATACATAGTAGAAACTATATTCTGTAGTCTTCTAAATCATAAATATATTTTTGTGACGAAGAATTATGAATCAGAAACATCTTTTAGGACCTTTTGTGTCGGAGGCAGTTGAAGAAATATGGAAGCAGAAAGCATGGGCAAAAGCAAAATGTGTTCTATATTTGAATGGTGGAAACTATTCCCCACAATTGTGGAATTAAAGCTTAGGAATGAGCTTTCACCAGTCAAATGTTGTTTTTCCATCACCGTATTGTGGGAGTGACGTATGTTACCTAGCAGGTATGGGTGTGTGTGTGTGCATGGTTTTCTGAAAGCTTAAGTTTTTGCATCTGTGGACTGAACGTAAGATCTGCATCTGTGGACAATATGCAACTTTTTAGTTTACGTGCATATTTGTCATTCAATTGAAGCAAACGGGATAGGTGTGGTATTTTGGCTTGAACTACAGATGTGTACAAATACTTAAAACAAACTGAGGTAAAATGTTAAGAATTTCTCGAAAATCACTTTAGACAATAGCTCCTTGTGGAGCCTGCTGTTTGAAGGTGCAATTTCATGACATCCATTCATCTAGATTCGAAGTCTTGCATCATACCATGCACTTCCTCCTTTTTCAGGCACATCCATGCTCTAGTTCATAATTTTGCCTCCTGCATCTCTTTGCCTCGGCTTCTTGCTCCATGTTATAACTTATTCATGAGAAGATGTGGGAAATTGGTGATTTTGACACCATGTTTTGGAAGTGTCAAATCAAGAATAAAAGCCTCAAGAATGAAAGCATCTCGCTTTGGCACCCAAAGGCCTTCTTATGACTTGCATACATCACTATATATCTTATAACACGTAATAACTCCTTTCCAGTGACATAAGTATTTGTCATCTTGTAAAGCTTCCTTTTCTCATTGATATAATGACCTCAGCAGAGAGCTCTTTAGTCTCATGGTACTTGCCACCTTGTATAATTCCTTGTTTCCATCTAAATAAGGGCCTCACCATAGAGATCTTCAATCTCATCGACATTGAGCCTTAAATACTCATGGACTACATATTGTTATTGCCGTCTTATATGGTATTTTATTGTACCCATATCAAGTCTATCCCAAGCATGGAACTCTATAATCTTGTAATGGGGTTGTGGAATCTTATATCACATGGGATCATCTTTTGATCACATCTATGATTTTGGCTTGTGGGATCCTCTACGTCAAGTTGAATTTTCTTGATAACAATGGGTTACAAAAGCAAGAAACAAATCCAAGTCAGCCCTTGATTACTTTTGATTTTTTTTGTCGTAAAATCTTGTCATATTACACTTTCTAGTATTGCCATCCTATATGGTATTCTGTTATACCCATATCAAGGCTATCTCAATCATTTTATTCCATAATCTTGTACTCCTCTATTGCTCAACCTATCTTATGTGCATACCTAAAATCTTGGGTTGTGAAATTGTCTTGTATCACATTGAGCCATTTTTTTATCAAACCTATGATTTTGGCTCGTGAGATCCTCTTTATGTAGTTGACTTATCTTGTATCTTGTACCCGTATGAGGGCTGTGTTGTATTCCTATATTCAAGTATAGCTTAGAGGAGCTCAAGGCAGTGCTTTTATGATCACTGATAGAAATCGTGATCTGATAACAAATCCCATGTGAATTTCTTTCTTAGCAGATTCATTTGGTTTCTATTATTCATTCCAAGAGCTTTAAACATTGAAGAAAGTGACCTCAGCAAAAATTTAGCAAAGAGTCTGCACCCATTGGGTGAGATGGTTGTGTCTCTCGCCTCTTGAGGTAGGGGTGAGGGTTTGACCCTCTTCATCAATCACTAGACATGATTTGGGCCTTAGGCCAATAAACCACATTTCCGCTTTCGGGCTACTTCCCCATGTATATGCCTTCGGAGAGTCTCCTTAGTATCCTCCTACTTTGTGGGATATAGGGGATCCCAAGTGTACTATTCACACCTTCACACATATTTTGAACTTAATTCAAGCTACCAGGGAGAGTAGGCTTCGGTCGAACTTCCTCTAAAAAAAAAACATAGCAAAGGTTCGTTATTGTAAAGTAGCAACATTGGTATGCAATGCTACAATAGAGATGTGCTACCCTACAAAACTATTTTGTTGAAAGCTCACTATTATTGATGAATTATAAAAGAACATTCATTAATAATATTGTTGAGATGATTTATCAATCTATGCATTTATTGATGAAAATTTGGACTATGAAGACTGAAAAATCAATCCCTCCATTAGGAGAGATTTGAGGTCTTTTAGGGTGACTTTATTTGCCATATTAATGGAAAGGGATTAACTCTAATCATGTTTTGACTTTGAACTTTAAGTAAGTGTAGTAAAAGAATAATACGTCAATTTTAGATATGAAAAGTGAGTAAATATCATTCTCTCTCTCATTTAATGTTTTGTACCATTTAGAACCGCCTCTCTCTCATTTAATGTTTTGTACTTAAAATGACTTCAACTTTTCAAAATTTCGGCAATCTAGTCAGAGAATATCCATTCTCTCTCTAAAATTAGTTAGAGAATGTCCATTCTCTCGCTAAAATAGATTTTTATTCCTTTTGAACTCATTAAATGATAAAAACTTGTAAATATTTTTTTTTTCTTAGAAGTTTTGAAACATTCCTAGAAACTCTCAAATGTTAGTACTAGGATTCTATGGTAAGATCTACTTTTTAGCCTCTCTCTTTGCCTTGAGATTTCTCCTCTCACCCTTATGAGGAGTAATAGATAATGCACAGAGATGAGAGGATCTTGGCAAAAACTTGCTCTAGATCAGCATAGGTAACTTCATAGAGCCTTAGTAGAATCCTAAGCTTCCGATGTATATAGATCACCATAGTACTTTGAAACACCATTCTCAAAACTCTATCTCAAAACAGATAACTTGTGTGTACAAAATACTTTGAGAAAACATTCTATTTATAAAAGAAGGCACTTAGTATTTCACTCAAAGCTCACAACTTGGTAGGAATTGACCCAAGAACTTTTTCAAACTTTCAAATGAAGTGTTGAGTGAGCTCTACCAAGTTACTTCATGGATTTAGAAGGAATGTACTAAGAGTAATGTGCATAAGAAGTCCAGAGGAAATCCCAACTTTTCAAGAAGATGAAGATACACAAACATGATCACCTTGTTCTATTCATAACTCAAGTTCTACAACTCCTATGACTATGAAATTATATAGGCAGGCTTCATTCATATGTAAGTCCAATAGTCCAATCGATAGATTGGATAATAAGATCATACACACAAAGAAATAACTCAGAAAACTTGACATGCTTTACTCAATGCACTGTAACAGTAGACCGAGATCAATCTATCTATGAAAATGAAGTGTAAATGTATTGATAATTGCAATATGATACAATAAGAGTGGAGGAATTCTCTAGCTTTAAGGCAAGATGTAATTCACTTAGAGTGGGTGCGATGATCAACTCATATCCTACGACTAAAATGACTAGTGTATATATAAACTTTTGCTTCATAACTGTTGATTGATTTCACCTAAAAGTGATCCATACTTGTAGGATTTGATCTGAATGGTAAATTTAAATGATGTCATGGTACTTGGATCAAATGAGTCCATACCATTCTCTCAAATATCTCTTTTACTTTTGAGAAGGATAAATCCTGACCTTAACCTTTGGACCTCATTAAATGCATGATGCCATGAGTATAAATTAAGTCTCAAATATCAAGAGAAATCCTTTATGCATAAGTCAAGCACTGAGCCTTGATTCATGCACCAAAAACTCCTATTCAATCTCTTTCTCATATATTTTCTATCCATGAAACTAAATTTACTCTATGATTTGCTTATGTGACCATCATCTTCAACATTTTTTCCTTGTGGGAAAAATTTTGCATTAAAAAATGGTTCGAACTAACAGATTCAATCCACATCTTGATTTGGAGAAACATTATGCATGCCTGCAAAGCCAAGGCATCAACAAGAATAAAGCAGAGTTAACCCAACCACGACTACAAGAATGCAAGGCATTAGACCAATGGAGCGTCGATACATTATATCGTCGTGAACCTATTACAAGTTCTTCACCATCATTTAATTACATCATTCTTGTGATGTATTGGTGATGGATTCAAGGGTATGCTCTAATATTGCATGCAATACTGTTGGAGTTTGATGTCTCCGAAAGCACACGAATAACACAAGGGAGAAGAAGAAGCTTGGAGCACAACACAGAATACTGAATGTATTACCAAGAGAATGTACAAAGATAAGTGACCCGTTAGGGTTATAGGCGTATATACAAGCCGAGGGAAAAGAACTTCCTAAAGAGGGAAAAAAGTACCCCATTGGTCCTATTGTGTTCACACACATCACTACCAAAATATATCAACACATCCCCCCTAGGAGTGATGCAGTGAACAAGGAGCTTGCACTCATGTATAAGGAAGTGCCAAGCTATGTGGAATAAATCCTCAAAAGGAAGTAAGCCCAAAGCTTTGCAGAAAGCTTCAAACTTCTCCCTAGGCAAAGCCTTTGTGAAAAGGTTTGCAATGTTCTCTTGTGTGGGCACATATGCCAAATTGATCTCTCTAGCAGAGAACCTCTCCCTGACATAATGATAGTGCACCTCAATGTGCTTAGTGCAAGCATGGAACACAAGGTTCCTCGCAAGTGCCAATGCACTTTGATTGTCAGTTAAGATGGTGGTGGCAGAAGGTTGACCAACACCCAAAATCAGCCAAAAGGCATTTGAGGCACACACACTCAACAATCATTGTGAAAGCTGCCCAATACTCAGCTTCTCAACTAGAGGTGGACACACTAGGCTACTTCTTGATCAACCAAGATATGCATGAACTACCAAGCACAAAGAAAAACCAATGTTGGACACACGAGTGTCATAGCAAACAGCCCAATGAGAGCCAAAAAAAGCATGTAAATCTGACGGTAGTGATCCCCCCTTGGGATAAAACAATCCAAGTATCCGAGTACCACTCAAGTAGAAAAAGATGCACTTAACCGCCTACCAATGCTTGCCACCTCAACAATGCATAAATATGCTCATCTGTGAGACAACAAACTAAATATCAGGCTGAGTTATGCATAAGTAAATCAAGCATCCAACAACTTTCTGATAGAGAATAGCATCAAATGCATCTCCAACATCATGATCTTCAATCGTAAACATCTCTCCATAGGAGTGGTAATATGTTTGCAATCTTCAAGGCCAAAACATTGCAATAATGTGTCAATATATTTTGTTTCAAACAAAGCCATTCCTCCATCAACTTGCATAAAATGAATGCCCAAATAATGGTGCACATGCCCAAGTCTAACATCTCAAAAGAGGCATGCAAATCAGCCTTAAAGCCAGCAATATGCTTCTCATTAGGACCAGTGAATAGCATATCATCAACATACACAACCATGAAATACATCATCTAAAACTTAATGTATAAGGTGCTTTGAGTTGGATTGTTCTCAAAACCATGTGCAATCAAGTAGGCATGTATCTTTTCATACTAAACATGCGGTGCTTGCTTCAAACCATATAATGCCTTTTTCAACCTGCACACTTTATTTTCATGTCCTTTCTGCACAAAACCACGAGGCTGAAACACATACATTTCTTCACGTAAGTCACCATTCAAAAATGCTGTTTTAATGTCTAATTGATGTACATTCCAACCATGATGAGCTACAAGTGCACAGATGCTATGAATAGTAGTCATTCAACATGTGGGAGCAAAGGTCTCATCAAAATCCATGCCTCTTTCTTGAGCATAACCTTTTGTAATAAGCCTAGCCTTATACTTGTCAACTATTCCATCAAGCTTACACTTTAGATTGTATACCCACTTCGTGCCGATGGCCTTCTTGCCAAGAGGCAAATCATATAAAGACCAGGTACCATTCTTCATAATAGCATCATATTTTGACTGCATAACAACCATCAAAGTTTTTGAAATAGATGGCTTGCGACCATGCCAAGCCCCATATGGAGTAATAGACTGCAATGCTTTAGTGGGACACCTGTTAAGTACATATCAATTGCTCCTTCAAATCTTTGCTCTTTGTGAATCTCCTTTGTTCCAACTGTTTTTAGAGGTAAGGAAAACGAGCCTCATTCCTTGCCTGGTACAAAGTGATAAGTGTATCCCAAACATCCGTTGCTATTTTGCAAGAGCGGATGTGAGGATTAATGGCACATTTGAAGGATAAGGCTATCAATGCATGCGCATGAGCATATCTGCCATCCCAATGAAGTTGCTCTGCAATAAGCACAAGAAGAACTGTAGCGCAAAGAAGAACATGAAGATCACCATCTTCAATGCCATTTGCATCACCTTCAATAATTGTATTTGTAGTTGTATTAGGACGTTTTTCAACACTGTGCACAATATTCCACAGTCATTTTGCAACAAATACATGATGCATCATATATGCCCATAATGGGTAATTGGTACCATCCAACTTATCCTCAACAACCAGTATATGGAATATATCACTGCTTTTGGCCATGGCCATTGACTTAAATGCCCTGATGCAAAAAAATGGTTGTATCTCAAAAAGTTGAACAAAACTACTGTGTCAAGTTCTGCTAAACTTGTAGGAGACTTTGAGGCGCTTGTACTGGTGAACCAAAACATGTATATATATTTGACACAAAAAGATAAATTTTTTTGCACAAGTGCTATGTTAGTGCATTTGGAGGTCGAAACCAACTCACATCACAATTTCAACACAACAAGACTAAGTTGTTTTGAACTCCTAATCACCCTCAGTATGCTCACCAATTTTTGTGTGATTTTGAGACTGTGATCGGAGGGGTGTTGAATATGCCCTAGGTGAGGCGACTACCTACTTTGATACCAATTGTTAGAGTTTGATGTCTACAAAAGCATACAAAAAGCATAAGGAAGAAGAAGAAGAAGAAGAAGCTTGGAGCACAACAGACAATACTGAATTGTATTACCAAGAGAATGTACAAAGATAAGTGACCCGTTAGGTTATAGACATATATACAAGTTGGGTGGGAAAACCTTCTAAAGAGGAAAAAAAGTGCTGCAGTGGTCTTAGTGTGTTCACACACATCACTACCAAAATACATCAACAATTACACCATTGTTAGTTGAAAATATGGAGAAAGAGTTATGAACTTTTAGTTAACATGTAGAATATCAAAAGAGAGATGACTCTTCTACAAAGAAAGGTTGAGATTTTGACAAAGGAAAATGAAAATCTTAAACTTGAATTAGGGAACGAGAAGAGGAATTATGCAGAGCATGTTGAAAAGTTACGTAGCATTATTTTCCAACGAAGAGCTAATGCACAAGGTATGCATCATTAAAGATATCATTTTACACATTTACCTATTGATTGTAATCTAAGAAAGAGAAAGCGTCAACACAAAGGATCTCTTTCTGAAATTGGAGGAGCCATGAAGCATAGATTGTGAAGAGTAAGGAAAATGTTGTATTTATGTTTTATTTCAATATTGAATACCACTAGAGTAGTACTGACAACACACATACATTAGATATATAGGAGGATCAATAATGGGGATACTATTAGATATACTCAATACTCTAGCCTCAAGTGAACACAAAGATCCATGGTGCTCTAGGTTTTTAGGTTGCCATTATGAAGAGAAGCCATTGTGATAGCCCAAAAATATGTGGAACCCTAACTTCCAAGTTAGATGAGGTCTATGTGTGACCGTTGATGGTAATAGATGATCTTTGTGAGCCTAGTGATTAGGTTAGGTAGGGCATAAACTTCCGAGCCATTCGGTTTCTATTCAAGTTGAAAGTAAAGACCTTGTTGCATGTTGGGAATCGAACTTAGAGTATGATGGGCTAAACCTAAAGCCATAAATGAGGATTACTTCCTAATACTCTCTCTTAAGGCATGGTTCAACCATATACACAAATACACATTCTGACATATAAATACACATACAAAACTATAAATGTATGATGTGTGTATGTATGTATATGTGGGTGTATGTGTATGTGTGCGTGTATCTATTATGTATGTGTGTGTATCTATATGTGTGGGTATGTGTATAAGTGTGTATATGTATGCATGTTTATAAATGTGTATGTATTTATTATGTATGTGTGTGTATGAATGTAGTATGTGTAAGTGTATGTATGTATGTGTAAGTGTACGTATGTGTGTATATATGTGTATGTCTATGCTTGTGTGTTATGTATGTGTGTGTATGCGTGTGTCTAGGAGTATGTGTATTTGTGTGTATGTGTGTATGTGTGCATGTATTTAGTATGTATGTGTGTGTATGTATATGTGTGGGTATGTGTATGTGTGTGTATGTATGTACGTGTAAATGTATGTATGTATGTATGTGTAAGTGTATGTATATGTGTATGTGTATGCATGTATGTGTGTGTATGTTTGTGTATGTGTGGGTATGTATGTATATGTAAGTGTATGTATATGTGTATGTGTATGCATGTATGTGTGTGTGTATGTATGTGTGTGTAAGTGTATACATGTATGTGTAAGCGTATGTATATGTGCATGTGTATGCATGTATGTGTGTGTGGGTATGTTTATGTGTGTGTATGTATGTATGCATGTGTAAGTGCAGTATGTATGTATGTGTAAGTGTATGTATATGTGTATGTGCATTTGTGTGTATGTGTATGTGTGCATGTATTTAGTATGTATATGTGTGTATGTATATGTGTGGTTATGTGTATTTGTGTGTATGTATGTATGTATGTGTAAGTGCATGTATGTATGTGAGAAGTTGAGAATGACATACTTGGGACTCACATCCCAGCCTATTTATAGCCCTTGCCTAGTCACCATCTAGAGTTCTCTCTAAGGTCCCTCTACTCATCTGGCCATCATGAGTAGGTACCTCATATGAACTCTCTGGCTTTTGGCCTTGGCTATCCCCCGAGCAAGGAACTTCTCATTCCTCCAGGCATGTACATCTCTAGAATATAATACTCTATCCCCCTTCTAAAGATCATTGTCCTCAATGATACAGAAGGAGCTATAAACCTAGGAATCAAAATCTATGATTCCAAATAATAAGAGTAGAGTGTGCTAGGTGTTTGAAATACTAGATGCTCAAAAAGTAGACAACTAGTCTCTGTGCTTCCTATCTAGCATTTCCACCACTAAATAGTAGTCCTTGCCTTGGCCATACTATAGGAATCCTTCTGAGGCCCAATGAGTCCATATGTGCACATCATAAGTAGTCAGAATATCCTTGGACTCCCTATGCCTAGACCTTGACCACTAACTTGTGACTGCTTGTCACTTGTAGAGACCTTGGCAGCTTGCCCTTGTCTCCATGAAATAATGATTGACAACTTGCCACATGCTATAATTGTGCAAAATCACTTACTCCACTAGAGTAACAAAAAAAATACTATGATCATCTAAAACAATCAGATTATGCCCTAATCTTTGTGTAAAAATACTAAAGATAAATGGAAATCTTTTCCAAATAGTGTTTAATCTCTAAGCTCAATTAAATCTACTTGATTTACTCACTGTAATGAAATGAAACTGAAGAAAGTCTCATCATGGTCCAAACCGTGAATCCAAGATGTCAATTTGTCAATGATCCAAACCATGGACCAAGATCTCAATCTGTCACATCCAAAGTATAGATCAAAATCTCGATCTATCATATAGAATAAGCCAAACTATGGATCAAAATATCTCCCATACAAAGTAAATCCCAATCCACTCTGTGGAACTAAATCCATCATGCCAAGTGAAGATGTGCTAAGAAAGTATAACAATTAGTGGAACTACCACCACCTCTCAATAATAACATGCAAGATTTTGCAAGTGGATGAAACTTGCTTTATCTCTGACCACCAT
This sequence comes from Ceratopteris richardii, assembly GCA_020310875.1. NCBI lineage: Eukaryota > Viridiplantae > Streptophyta > Polypodiopsida > Polypodiales > Pteridaceae > Ceratopteris > Ceratopteris richardii. The sequence continues at coordinate 126,879,008 of CM035416.1, read as the reverse complement.
CTGAGCATCGCTATGATCAAATCATTCCTAACTAGGAATGAGGTGTCTCTAGTAAACTACTATAATAATCTGACACTCCTAGATATAATGAGGACCATAATGTGAGTCCACTAAATACCCTAAAAAAATGATAAGTAGATGTGTGCACACTCATAGCCCACTAGGCTAAGCATCTAGCTCACCTCATATGCTAAATTGAGACATGGCCTAGCCTCAGGCGTATCAAATAAGGTAGTACGTACTCTATGAATTTCTTCTTAATGCGATTTCCTATTCACAATTCTTATGTGTAAACCTTGCCTTTTCGCTTCTAGGCTACTTGCCTATGGACTTGCCTTGTTTGGGATCATATATAGAGTGACTACCTCAACTGCCCCTCTCATGTCTAATAATAAGAAGATCATATGAATGAACTCCAAATCATATCACAAATACAATCTCAGAGATTTTCTCCCATACCATCTATCCTACACCTAGGTAGAATAGAAAGTTTAATTCTACACAATCGAAGAAGGAAGCAAAGATGAGAAGAAATCAAAAAAGCAAAAATTGTTTTGCAAATACTGTAAAACAAATGATCATGTCATTAAGAGCTGTCCAAAACTAGTTGCTAAAGAGGCAAAGAAGAAAGAGGCCGGAATGGTTGTTGCAGAGGTCTCTACACCGAAAATAGAGTCGGCTAATCTTGTGCAAGATGAAGAATGGGCGTTTACTATTGTTATCAGTTTTGACCCATCTTCTCATGAGCAGTGCATGCTTGTAGTAGACTCATATGTTTGGTACTTTGATAGTGGGGCAACCAAACATATTACCTCGCAACGCATTTTCTTCACTTCACTCGAGCCTACCCCTATAGGGAATACTGTCACATATGCCAACGACTCCTCTTATCTTGTCATGGCAGTTGGTAAGATCATTCTGACTACTGCTAATGCTAGTTCTTTCACTTTGCCAGATGCTTTATTTGTGCTAGGGATCAAGAAGAATCTGTTATCATTTTTGGCTTTAGCCAAGATTGGCTTGGTTGTGAAATTTGTTGATGACAGGTGTACAATTCATGATCTTTGAAATTGTGACGTGATTATTGCTTCTAGCATTTTATGTCGTGGGTTGTATAAGCTCAAAGACTATGAAACATCTGTGAATGATTCAGCATGTGAAGTACATGATTCTCAGCCTATGTCAAATGCAAAGCTTTGACATGTACACTTTGGTCATCTGAATTTCGCTAGTTTGCTACACTTGCAGAAATCCAAAATGATGTCCTCTTTGCCCAAACTTGAGGCACCAGGTAAACATGCATGTGAAGGCTGTATTTTGGGCAAAATGAAGCATTCCTCCTTCCCAAAAGATGGTTCAGTTTGAGCTACTCAGACATTGTAGCTTGTTCATAGTGATGTCAGTGGTCCTATGCACCTACCTTCTTTTGGGAACTATCTTTACTTCGTGACTTTAATCGATGATTTTTCCAGACATGCATGGGTATATCCATTGAAGGCAAAGTCAGAAGTGTTTATGTGCTTCAAACAGTTTCTGGTTTTGACTGAGAATCTATCAGCATGTAAAATGGGCACCCTCCATTTTGATCGAGGGGGGGAATATATCTCTTCTAACTTTAATGCATTTCTGGCTAAACGTGGGATAAAACATCAGTGTATATGCCTGTATACACCTCAATAGAATGGAGTTGCTGAACGGAAGAACATGTCACTCATGGAGATGCGAGGTGTCTGGTCAAGAGTCAGGCTTTACCACATAGTTTCTAGCATGAGGCTATTATGTGTGCAGTATATGTACTTAACATGTGTCCCACTAAAGCATTGTAGTCTATCACTCCATATGAGGCTTGGCATGGTCACAAGCCATCTCTTGCTCATCTTCGTGCTTTTGGTTGTCTGGCATATGCATTAGTGCCTAAGCAACATCGTAGAAAATTGGATGATAAAGTAATGAAATGTATTTTTTGTTGGGTACAGTTCTAAAAACAAAGGCTATCATTTGTATCATCCATAGACTAAATGCATTTTGGTTAGCCGTGATGTTGGTTTTGTGGAAGATGCTATTTAGCCCTTACTTTCATATATGAAGGAGACATCTATTAGCTCCAAAGACATGTATGATACTTTGCTGCCTCTTTTTACAGGTGGACAGTGCAGTGCTGGTCCTAGTGAGGCAACGTCTCAACCTTTGCAGGTTTCATGTGATGATGTAGATCATTCCATTTTTTATGTAGATTTACATCATCAACTTGTTGATGAGAGACTGATATTGAGCAAGCAAAAACTATGCCAAAATGGCTGGTGTAGACTTTGCATGACAACAAATTAGATGCATCTCTGTCATATCATACTCATTTAGGTTCTCATAGTGGCTCTTTTGCATCAGATTGCTATGCTATGGCTGCATCTAGTCTTTGTGATGAGAATGGGCTTGTTTTGTTTGATGAAGCACAAAATTTAGAAAATTGGATGGTTGTTATGCGTATATGATGCTATAATGAAGAATGGTACTTGGTCTTTATGTGACTTGCCTCCTTGCAAGAAGGCCATCGGCACTAAGTGCATATACAAGCTGAAGTGTAAGCATGATTGAACAATTGATAGGTATAAGGCTAGGCTTGTTGCTAAGGGTTATGCGCAGGAAAGAGGCATTGATTTTGATGAGACCTTTGCAGTTACATGCCGAATGACTACTCTTCATAGAATCTGTGCACTTGCAGCTCATCATGGTTGGAACGTACATCACTTGGGCATTAAAAGAGCATTTCTGGATGGTGACTTGCATGAAGAAGTGTATGTTTTTCAGCCATGTGGCTTTGTGCAGAAACGGCATGAAAACCAGGTGTGTAGGTTAAAGAAGGCATTATATGGTTTAAAGCAAGTACCACATGCTTGGTATGAAAAGATACATGCCTATTTGATTGCACATGGTTTTGAGAACAATCCAACTTAAAGCACCTTATATGTTAAGCGTGCTAATGATGTGCTTTTGATCATTTTTGTGTACATTGATGAAATGCTCACTGGTCCTCATGAGAAGCACATTGCTGATTTCAAGCTGATTTACATGCCTCATTTGAGATGTCTGATTTGGGGCATTTGCATCATTATTTGGGATTCAATTTATGGAATTGATGGCGGAATACCTTTGTGTCAAACGAGATATGTTGACACATTATTGTAGCATTTTGGCCTTGATGACTGTAAACCTATTGCCACTCATATGGAGACAGGTTTAGATTGAGTATTCATGATGATGGAGATGCATTTGATGTTGTTCTCTATCAGCAGGCTGTTGGATGCTTGATTTAATTATGCATTACTCGGCCAGATATTTAGTTCGTTGTCTCACAGATGAGGAGGTTTATGCATTGCCCACATGTCAAGCATTGGCAGGCGGTTAAGCGCATGTTTTGCTAATTGAGTGGTATGGGACTACCTAGGTTGTTTTATCCGAAGGGGGGATCACTACTGCCAGATTTTCATGCTTTTTCTGACTCTGACTCGGCTAGTTGCTATGACACTCGTGTGTCCACTAGTGGTTTTTGCTTCATGCTTCATAGTTCATGTATATCTTAGTTGAGCAAGAAGTAGCCTACTATGGCCACTTCTAGTTGTGAGGCTGAGTATAGGGTAGCTTTCACAGCGACTGTTGAGTGTTTGTGGCTCTGACGCCTTATGACTGATTTGGGTGTTGGTCACTCTTCTACCACCACCATCTCCATTGACAGTGAGAGCACATTGGCAGTTGCAAGGAACCCTATGTTCCATGCTCACACTAAGCACATTGAGGTGCATTATCATTATGTCAAGGAGAGGTTCTCTGCTGGAGAGATCAGCTTGGCATATGTCCCCACACAGGAGAACTTTGCAAACCTTTTCACAAAGGCTCGGCCTAGGGAGAAGTTTGAAGCTTTCCTCAAAGCTTTGGGCTTACTTCCTTTTGTGGAGTGATTTACACATAGCTTGGCACTTCCTTATACATGAATACGAGCTCCTTTTCCACCGCATCACTCCCAGGATGGATTTGTTTATATATTTATGTAGTGATCTGTGTGAACACACTAGGATCGTCGTGGCACTTTTTTCCCCTTTAGGAGGTTTTTTTCCTGTGGCTTGTATATACGCCTATTGCCCTAATGGGCTACTTATCTTTGTGCATTCTAGTGGTAATACATTTAATATTGTGTGTTGTGCTCCAAGCTTCTTCTTCTTCCTTGTGTTGTTCGTGTTCTTTTGGAGACGTCTAACTCCGACATTATCACCATTTCATTGGTAGGGTCGAATACTTGACAACCAACTCTAGAAATGTATGGGTTCATCTTCTTGAAGCCGTTAGACTGACTAGACAAACCCCGAATTTCATTTTCTTTGTGGCAAAATCTAGATGAGCATTCTAGTTTGGTTTAACAAAATTTCAACTTAAAATTCAATCAAATACTCATTCAAATGTATCATTCTATCTTTGCTACACCTGTGGTTAGGTGAGCCTAAAAACACTACAACTGCACTTTTAGAGTATCTCCTAATAATGGAGATAAATTCCAAAATCTTTGAATTTTAGGGATATCATAGGATCTATACTAAAGTAGCTTCTCCAAGTGAAATTTTTGAAATTGGAGCTTCCAATATGAAATAACCATGTGTTCATTATACACATATATTGCTCTTGGGAAAATCCTCACTAGGGATTATTATGAGAAGAATAGGCCACTTGACCTATCAATTGATGTCTAATTTCTTCCGTATTTTAATAGAATTTAGTTACTATATACTTTTATTGGTATAAATTTCATAGTACTTGGACATTTGAAGCTTTCACAATGGCCAAAATACTAAGCCTCTAAACTTGAAATATTTAACAATTTACAGAGGCTAAATTTCGCTCTTTTCTTTATATCTCCTAAATGGAGAGACATTTCATCTTGATATTTTGTTAGACCCAGAGATAAGTGTTTAGAAAATCATAGAAAGAAAAATCACCCAAATTGAGTAAATGAGATAAGAGAACCAATCACCTCTAGGTGACATGGTCTCTAGTCATTTCATGAATTCCAGAGGCTGCACTTTCATGTGCAGAGATTCTTTGACCTATCAAATGATCTCTAAAATTAATGGAAATTATTATGACCAAATTTCATTTACCAAGATTTCATAGCCACCAAAAATCATGCAATTTTGATGTATGAATGAAGAGAAACGATCTTTTTAATAGGCCTATGTCACTTGTTTCAGGCCTCTACCACTATTAGCAGCACTTCTAGTGTAGAGGTTATTTGAACTTTGTAAAGATATCCAAATTACTTGAAAATTGGTCAGCATAAAGAAACATCTATGAGATACTTGCTTGCCAAATTTCAATACATTTGGGCATTTCCTCAAAGAGCAGCATTCAAATCTCTAGGAGGCTGCTACCTCACTAACTATTTGCTCAATTTAAAAAAAAAAACCTAAAAATGACAAGACATGTTAATCCTTATGATTAGGCATTCTCACTCATTATCTTGGATGGATTATTACATGGAGAAATATCCATGCATATAATGATCATCTAGAATGCAACCCAATTAACAATCCAAATCATCTAGTGGAACAATCGACTCTTTACATAGTATCCACATTTTAGTGAAAGTGAATATCTATGGATGTCACTCTGGTCATTGTGCTTCTTGCACATTCATTAAACTCATCACAACCAATCAAATACAAGCATTTAATAATTGTATCGATAATCCTAACCATATCACTCGTGCCGACTAGGGATAAAATTCTATATCAAGTACATAGACTCCCATGAAGAACAATTCATGTGCTCATGAGTTACTGGACCAAAACACATCTTGGTTGTTCTTGAGGGACATACCTTTGTCATTTACTTTCTAAAGGCAAAATTAGCCTATTCATGGTACTTCTATCACATACATCATGCTTACCCTAACTCATCATTGTGATACATAAAAATGATATTCTATAGATAGAAAATGCATCATGCACTTCACCTTTCTAGAAATCATATCATCTTTGTATGCATGCATCCACTCATGCACTCTACTTCAATTACTTTATATACTTTTAGTTATGTTTCACACATAAGACTTCCTCTCTCTTACAGCACAACATCACTCTAGTTCTCACATGGCATATAACATCATATGGCTACAAAAATTTTGGTAGCACTTCCCTAGGAAAATGAATCCTGAAAAAAAAAATAACCATGATACAATGATAGGCATCAACCTAGTGGTAAGCAAACCAGTTTCTTAGCTCCAGAAACCTACAAACAAGAAACTTTTCCAACATGTCTTGTTGGGCACTACACGCCCTCATAACAAGGTCTTTTCTTGCTCCGATACCTGCACAAAGATCTTGAAACACACAACAACAACATGTGCATGCTTTTATGAATCTTACCTCCAAAATAGTTGGAGAGTGAGCATATGAATGAACGTGATTCTATGGAAAGTCATCTAACAAAGATCAAAGATCTGAAGGAACAATTAATTTTTGCTGATGAAGTCTTGCCTGATAGTTCACTCATGTAGACTATCTTGAATGTTCTTCCCAATTCATACCAAATTTTTGCTTCTACTCTTCATTTGATGATGAAAGGCAATCAAAATGCCTTAACATTTGAGGAGTTCGTCTTTGTATTGTTGCAGGAAAATCAGTCTAGGAAGAACAGCTCCATTATGTGTGTTGCAGATCAAGCTTTCGTGGCTAGTCATAAGGGCAAAGGTAAATGGAGCTCTTCTACTAGTAAGCAAAAGTCTGCTAATTTTTCACAATCAAAGAAGGATGACAGAGATGACAAGAAAACAGAAAAGAAAAAATTGTTTTGCAAGTACTGTAAAGCAAATGATCATGTCATAAAAAATTGTCCAAAACTGGCTGCAAAAGAGGCAAAGAAAAAAGAGACTGGAATGGTTGTTGCAGAGGTCTCTACACCGAAAACAGAGTCTGTTAATCTAGTGCATAATGAAGAATGGGTGTTTACTACTGTTTGCAGTTTTGATGCATCTTCTCCTGAATAGTGTATGTCTATAGTAGACTCAAATGTTTGGTACTTTGATAGTAGGGCAACCAAACATATTACCTTGCAGCACGGTTTCTTCACTTCACTCGAACCTGCCCTACAGGGGATACTGTCACATGCACCAACAACTCCTCTTATCCTATCATGGGAGTTGGTAAGATCATTCTGACTATTGTTGATGGTAGTTCTTTTACATTGTCAGATGCTTTATTTGTGTCAGGGATCAAGAAGAATATGTTGTCATTTTCAGCTTTAGCCAAGATTGGCTTGGTTGTGAAATTTGTTGATGACAGATGTATAGTTCATGATTTGTCAAATGGCGATGTGATTATTGCCTATGGCATTTTATGTTGTGGACTGTATAAGCTCATAGACTATGAAAAATATGTGAATGATTCAGCATGTGCAGTACATGATTCTTAGGCTATGTCAGATGCAAAGCTTTGGCATGCACAAATTTCTCATCTGAATTTTGCTACTTTGCTATGCCTGTAGAAATTTGAAATGGTGTCCTCTTTGCTCAAACTTGAGGCACCTGGTAAACATGTCTGTGAAGGCTGTATTTTGGGCAAAAGCCAGCATTCCTCCTTTTCAAAAGATGGTTCAATTGGACCTTCTCAAAAATTACAGTTTGTTCACAGTGATGTCTGTAGTCCTATGCAAACACCCTCTTTTGGAAACTATCTTAACTTTGTGACTTTCGTTGATGATTTTCCATGCATGCATTGGTATATCCACTAAAAGCAAAGTCTTAAGTGTTTATGTGCTTCAAACAATTTTTGGTTTTGGCTACAAATTTGTCAGCATGTAAAATGGGCACTCTCCGTTCTGATCAAGGGGCACAAATATATGTCTTCTGACTTTAATGCATTTCTCGCTGAACGTGGGATAAAACATTAGTGTACAGTGCCACATACACCCCAACAAAATGGATTTGTTGAACGGAAGGACATGTCAATCATGGAGACGGCGAGGTGTATGATCAAGAGTCAAGCTTTACCACATAGTTTCTGGCTTGAGGTTGTCATGTGTGTAGCATATGTACTTAACACGTGTCCCACTAAAGCACTATAGTCTATCACTCCATATGAGGCTTGGCATAGTTGCAAGCCATCTGTTGCTCATTTGTGTGTTTTTGGTTGTTTGGAATATGCATTAGTCCCTGAAGAATAATGCAAAAAATTGGATGATAAAGCAGTGAAATGTATTTTTGTTGGGTACAGTTCTGAAAGCAAAGGCTATTGTCTATATCATCCAAAGACTAAACGCATTAATGATACTTTATTGCCGCTTTTTACAGTTGGACAGTCTAACGCTGGCTCTAGTGAGGCAACTTCTCAGCCTTTACAAGTTTCACGTGATGATGTAGATCATTGAATTTCTTATCTAGATTTACATGATGCACTTGATGAGAGAGCTAATATTGAGGAGGCAAAAACTATGCCAAAATGGCTGGCGCAGACTTTGCATGATAGCAAAATAAATGCACCTCTGTCGTATTGTACTCGTTCGGGCTCTCATAATGGTTTGTTTGCATCAGATTTCTATGCCATGGCTGCCTCTAGTCTCTCTAATGAGAATGAGACTATTTCGTTTGATGAAGCACAAAATTCAAAAAATTGGATGGCTGCTATGCAATCTGAATATGATGATATAATGACAAATGGTATCTAGAGTTTATGTGACTTGCCTCCTAGCAAGAAGGCCATTGGCACCAAGTGGGTATACAAGCTGAAGCATAAGCCTGATGGAACAGTTAATAGGTATAAGGCTAGGCTTGTTGCAAAGGGTTATGCTCAAGAAAAAGGCATTGATTTTGATGAGACCTTTGCTCCTACATGCCGAATGACTATTGTTTGTAGCATCTGTGCTCTTGTAGCTCATCATGGTTGGAATGTACATCATTTGGACATTAAATCTGCATTTCTGAATGGTGATTTGCATGAAGAAGTGTATGTTTTTCAGCCTGTGGCTTTGTGTAGAAAGGGCATGAAAACCAAGTGCGTAGATTGAAAAAGGCATTATATAGTTTAAAGCAAGCACCACATGCTTGGTATGAAACGATACATGCCTATCTGATTGCCCATGGTTTTGAGAACAGTCAAACTAAGAGCACCTTATATGTTAAGCATGCAAATGATGTACTTATGATCATTGTGTATATTGATGACATGCCGCTCACTAGTCCTCATGAGAAGCATATTTTTCTGATTTTAAAGCTGATCTGCATGCCTCATTTGAGATGTCTGATTTGGGGCATTTGCATCATTATTTGGGCATTCAATTTATGCAAGTTGATGGCAGAATAGCTTTGTGTCAAATGAAATATATTGACACATTATTGCAATGTTTTGGCCTTGAAGGCTGCAAACCTATTTCCACTCCTATGGAGACATGTTTATGATTGATTCTTCATGATGTTGGAGATGCATTTGATGTTGTTCTCTATCAGCACACTATTGGATGCTTGATTTACTTATGTATTACTTGGCCACATATTCAGTTTTCTATCTCAAAGATGAGCAGGTTTATGCATTACCCACATGTCAAGCATTGGCATGCGGTTAAGTGCATCTTTCGCTACTTGAGAGGTACCCGACTACTATGATTGTTTTATCCCAACAGGGGATCACTATTGCTTGATTTACATGCTTTTTCTAACTCTGACTAGGCTGGTTGCTATGACACTCGTGTGTCCACTAGTGGCTTTTTCTTCATGATTGGTAGCTCATGTATATCTTGGTTGAGCAAGAAGCAACCTACTATGGCCACTTCTAGTTGGGAGGCTGAATATAGGGCAACTTTCACAGCGAATGTTGAGTGTGTGTGGCTCAGATGCCTTATGGCTAATTTGGGTATTGGTCAGTCTTTTGCCACCACCATCTTCACGGACCATTAGAGCGCATTAGCAGTTGTGAGGAACCCTCTGTTCCATGCTCGCACTAAGCACATTGAGGTGCATTATCATTATGTCAGGGAAAGGTTCTCCGTTGGAGAGATCAGCTTAACATATGTGCCCATCCAAGAGAACATTGTAGCCCTTTTCACGAAGGCTCTCCATAGGGAGAAGTTTGAAGCTTCTCTCAAAGCTTTGGGCTTACTTTCTTTTTTGGATTGATTCCACATAGCTTGGAAAGAAAGAAAGAAAGAAAGAAAGAGAGGGAGAGAGAGAGAGGAAGAGAAAGAGAAATAGAAAGAGAAAGAGAAGAAGGAAAGAGAGAAGGAGAAAGAGAAGAAGGAAAGAGAGAAGGAGAAAAAGAAGAAGGAAAGAGAGAAGGAGAAAGAGAAGAAGGAAAGAAAGAGAAAGAGAAAGAGAGGAAGGAAAGAGAGAAGGAGAAAGGGAAGAAGGAAAGAAAGAGAAAGGAAGAAAGAGAAGGAGAAGGAGAAGAAGGAGAAAGAGAAATAAAGAAAGAGGAGAAAGAGAAGAGTAGATAAAGAGAAGAAGGAAATAGGACAAGAGAGATAATAAGAGAAAGAAATATAGAGAAAGAAGAAAGAGAGAGAAGAGAAAGAGCAACGTTAGCATACCCACCTTTACTAAAATGGGCATAACTCTCTCATATGATGCTCAAATTGAATGATTCAACTTGCTATAGAAAGTAGACTCTAAGGGCTTTCTAATGCAAGGCCAGGATTGGATAATTAAAATCCATTAGTAGAGAGTATTTTATTCTTTGCATACTTCTTTAAAGAGGTATGCTGCCCACTCACCTAGCTCCATTGTTTTGGCCATAACTTCCTCATGGAAGCTCCAAATCAAGAAATTCAAATTGCTATAGATTCTACACTTCAGCCCTTTCTTTTGAATTTGGAGCCATCTATGCACAAAATTTTATACGACTGTTGGCTAGCGAGAAACTTTTTTTTTTTGAATTACTTGAGTATCCAGTTATGATAATTAGGAGTTCCTAATCATTTTTTGAACCATTTTGGAGTGCATTGATTTTCATACCTCTACATCATATTTTTGTTATAATGTTGTGAGGAATAATGGCACGTTTGATAGACAAGTCTATCAATGCATGTGCTTGAGCATCTTTGGCATCCCAAAAAATGTTCTCTGTAGTAGGTGCAGAAAAAACCACATCACAACAGGAATCTACATAATATCACCATCTTCGATGCCATCTACATCAACTTTAGTACCTGTATTTGTAGGTGTAATGTGACGTCTTTCAACACCTTGTAGAATATTACACAGTCCTTTTGCAGCCAATACATGACGCATCATATAAGCCCACAATGGGTAATTCATACCATCTAACCAACATACAAAATACATCACTACTTTCAGCCATGGCCACTGACTAAAATACCCTAATGTGGAAAAATGACTGTATTTGAAAAAGTTGAATAGAATTACCCTGACAAGTTCTACTAAACCTTTAGTAGACTTCGATATGCTTATACTGGCAAACCAAAACCTATAGATATCTTTGGCACAAAAAGACAAAATAGCCTACACAAGCACTACAATAGTGCGTTCGAAGCCTAAAACAAGCCCATATCGTGATTTTAGCACCACATAATGAAGCTATTTTGATCTCCTAATCACCTTGAGTATGGTCACCAAATTTCATCCGAATTTGAGATTGTGATAGGAGGGGTGATGATGATGCTCTAGATGAAGCGTCGGCTTGTTCTGATACCAATTGTTAGAGTTTAGGTCTACGGAAGCATGTGAACAACACAAGGAAGAAGAAGAAGCTTGGAGCACAACAACACAATATTGAATGTATTATCACTAGAATGTACAAAGATATATGACTCGTTAGGGCAACAAACATATATACAAGCCAAGGGAAAAAACCTCTTAAAGAGGGAAAAAAGTTCCCCAATAGTCCTAGTGTGTTCACACACATCACTACCTAAACATATCAACAGGTTTGTGTATGTGTATGCATGCATGTATGTATGTATGTATGTATGTATGTATGTATGTATGTATGTATGTATGTATGTATGTATGTATGTAAGTGTATGTATATGTGTATGTGTATTTGTATGTATGTGTGTATGTGTATGTGTGCATGTATTTAGTATGTATGTGTGTGTATGTATATGTGTGGGTATGTGTATGTGTGTATGTATGTATGTGTAAGTGTATGTATATGTGTATGTGTATGCATGTATGTGTGTGTGTATGTATGTGTATGTATGTATGTGTAAGTGTATGCATGTATGTGTGTGTGTATGTATGTATGTGTAAGTGTATGTATGTATGTGTAAGTGTATGTATGTATGTGTAAGTGTATGTATATGTGTATGCATGTATGTGTGTGTGTATGTATGTGTGTGGGTATGTATTTAGTATGTATGTGTGTGTATGTATATGTGTGGGTATGTACATGTATGTGTAAGTGTATGTATGTGTGTCTATGTATGCATGTTTATAAATTTAAAGTTTTTTTAATATTCTGATCCCTTTTTTTGTTCAAGATTAAAATAATAGGAGATATTGTATGGTAGAAAAGAAAAGAGAGGACCTAACATACCACCTAAGACGTGGTAGTTTTTTCGCACACAACTATATCTTCAAGAATCATTTCCTCAGTAGAAGGTATACAAATTAATAGTTTATATTACTGCAAATTATAATTCTCATATCTTTTATAATTTTTTTACATTTAATCTATGTATTTTTGTTTCATTAAATAAAGGTCGACTACTGCAAAGAAGAGAGTTGAGTCACGTCATACATCACACTTAGGCCAAATGGTCCATCATGGTTTTGTAGCTACATCTATAAGTATATGTATTATTAAAACTATATTTTATATTTTAGTTAAAACATTAATCATTAATCTTTTTTTATTTGTTTCAATGCAACGAATGGATTATGGTCTATATCTTATGAAAAAGGAAATCGATTTCACACATCTCAGTGAGTACATGCAAGGTCATCCAAATGCTTTTGTGATTATTCTTAAATTTCATATAATTATTTTATTTTTATTGATGTTTTATATGTTTTATTTATTTATGTTTGTTATATGTAATAGTATTATGGAAAGGAAAATATGGATGAGGTCAAGAGACAGACATAGGTAGGATGATCTCGATCGTCACATAGTGCTCATAACTCTACCCATGATGCCACTACAGATACATTACATCACGATTATAAGGATGATCATGATGATGAAGATTTACATGATGGTGTGGATGATCATGATCACGATGACTGATATATTACATTGGATACATATTTTAGATTGATATACATCATATTTTTATATCTATATATTTTCTCATTCTAGTTATGTTTGAATTGTGTCTATTGTACTAATCAATGAAAAGTCTTATTCTAAGGATTTTTTATTTTTATTTATATTTAACATGTGATTTATTACTTTAATTATATATTTCATTCATATTATATGTGTGTTTGTGTGTATATATGTATGTATGTGCATGTGGTTGTGTGTGTATAAAATGTATGTATGCACATGTAGGTATATATCTATATTTGTGTAAGTGCGTCTATATGCATGTATATGTGTGTGTATATATGTACATGTAGATATGTTTTATGCATATGCATGTGTGTATGTGTATGTGTATGCATATGTATGTGTATGTATTGTATAAGTGTATGTGTGTATGTGCATATGTATGTGTATGTGTGTATATGTGTGTATGTGCATGTGCATGTGCATGTACATGTGCATGTGTATGTGTATGATTGTATGTATGTGTGTGTATGTGTCTGTGTAGGTATATATGCATGTGTATGTGTGTGTATATTCATACTTCTTCCATGGTTGAAATGGAGCTTTGGCATGCTCGTTTTGGCCACTTCAACTTCAATAGTTTGCTTTACCTGCAAAACAATTATTATGAGTCGAGATGTGGTATTTGCTGAAAATTCAGTTTTCCCTTTACTTGAATGCAAAAAAAAGTCAATAGTTAGCTCACAAGATATGTTCTATACACGCATGCCTCTGTTCCAAAATGGTGTGCTTGACTATGACCATGTAGATCAGCTATCTGAGGCTCAAAGGGCTAAAAAAGTCTAGCAAATAGAGATGGAAATATAGAGAATTTCCAACCAAACATGGCTGAAATTTTTCAAGCAAAAATTGTCGAAATTGTTGGAAATTTCTAGCCACATATGGCTGAATATTTGCGCCAAAATATGTGGAAAATGAGCATGAAATTAAGCCCACACATGATATACATGTTGATGATGTATTACATAATGAATGCATGTCTATCAAGAGTGAACAAAATATGCCAAAGTGGTTGAAACAAACTTTGCAGGACAGCAAATTGAGTGCACCTTTACATGGTAGAACAAGATCAAGCCCTCAGCATGCATCAAGTAATTTTGTGGATTATTCTCTTATTGTAACAACATTTAATGAAGAGCCACTTACTTTTGAAGATGCATGTGACGATCCACAATGGATGAGTGCTATGCAATCAGAAATGGATTGCATACATAGGAATGGAATTGCCAAAAGGGAAAAATGCCATTGGTACAAAGTGGGTTTACAAGATTAAAAGAAAGTCTGATGGTAGCATTGATCGCTACAAAGCTAGATTGGTTGCCAAAGGATATGCGCAACAATATGACATTGACTATGAGGAAACTGTTGATATATTTAGGCAGTGATGTGTGTGAACACACTAGGACCGCCGGGGCACTTTTTTCCCTCTTTAGGAGGTTTTTTTCCCTCGGCTTGTATATATGCCTATTGCCCTAATGGGCTACTTATCTTTGTACATTCTCTAGTAATACATTCAGTATTGTGTGTTGTGCTCCAAGCTTCTTCTTCTTCCTTGTGTTGTTCACGTGCTTCCGCAGACATCTAACTCCAACAATTGGTATCAGAGCAGGTCGTCGCTTCATCTAGGGTGCCGTCGACACTTCTCCGGTTGCTGTCTCAGAATCACACGAATTTTGGTGAGCATACTCAGCGTGTTTTTGAATCAAAACTGCATCGCTCTGTGGTGCCGAAATCGAGATCTGAGCTCGTTTCGGCTTGCGAATGCACTATCGTAGCGCTTGTGTAGGCTATTTCGTCTTTTTGTTCCAAAGGTATATACCAGTTTCTATTCGCCAGTATAAGCATCTCGAAGTCTGCTACAGGTCTAGCAGAATTAATCTTGGCAGTTTTGCTCAACTTTTTGAGATACAATCAATTTTCTGCATCAAGGTATTTTAGTCACCAGCCATGGCTGAAAGCAGTGATGTGTTCCGTATGTTGGCTGTTGAGGATAAGTTGGATGGTACCAACTACCCGTTATGGGCTTATATGATGCGACATGTGTTGGTTGCAAAAGGATTGTGAAACATTGTGCAGGGTATCGAAAAACGTCCTATATCACCTGCAACTGTTACAACTGCAGATACTAAAGTTGATGCAAAAGGTGTCGAAGATGATGATATTCTGCATATTCCTATTCGTGTTTCGGTTTTTGCTGCACCTACTACAGAGCACATTCGTTGGGATGGCAGAGATGCTTGGCACATGCATTGATAGCTTTGTCTGTCAAATGTGCCATTATTCCTCATATTCGCTCTTGCAGAATAGCTAAAGATGCTTGGGATACACTTACCACATTGTACCAAGCTAGGAATGAGGCTCGTGTTGCTTACCTCCGAAAATAGTTGGAGAGTGAGCACATGAATCAAGGTGATCCTATGGACAATTTCCTAACAAAGATCAAAGACTTGAAGGAACAGTTGATTTTTGATGATGAGGTTATACCAGATAGCTCACTTATGCAGATTGTTCTGAATGGTCTTCCTGATTCATATCAAAGTTTGCTTCTACTCTTTGGTTGATGATGAAAGGCAATCCAAATGCCTTGTCATTTGAGGAGTTAGTCTCTGTTCTGTTGTAGGAAGATCAGCCCAGGCAGAACAGGTCCATTATGCATGTTGCAGATCAAGATTTCCTGGCTAGTCTGAAGGGCAAAGGAAAATGGAGTTCTTCTACTAGTAAGCAGAAATCTACAAGTGCTGCACATTCGAAGAACCAAGACAAAGATGAGAAAAAATCAAAAAAGTAGAAATTGTTTTGGAAGTACTGTAAAGGGAATGATCATATCATAAAGAACTATCCAAAACTGGCTGCAAAAGAGGCAAAGAAGAAAGAGGCTGGAATGGTTGTTGCAGAAGCCTCTACACCAAAAACAGAGTCTGCTAATCTTGTGCAGGAAGAAGAATGGGCATTTACTATTGTATGCAGTTTTGACCCATCTTCTCATGAGCAGTGCATGTCTGCAGTAGACTCAAATGTTTGCCAGTATTTTGACAGTGGGGCAACCAAACATATTACCTCGCAGCGCAGTTTCTTCTCTTCACTCGAGTGTGCCCCTACAGGGAATACAGTTACATGCGCCAACAACTCCTCTTATCCTGTTATGGGAGTTGGTAAGATCATTTTGACTAGTGTTGATGGTAGTTCTTTCACTTTGTGAGATGCTTTATTTGTGCCAGGGATCAAGAAGAACCTGTTATTAGTTTCTGCATTAGCCAAGATTGGCTTGGTTGTGAAATTTGTTGATGACACGTGTACAGTTCATGATCTGTCAAATGGCGATGTGATTATTGCTTCTGGAATTTTATGTCGTGGGTTGTATAAGCTCAAAGACTATGAAAGATCTGTAAATGATTTGGCATGTGCAGTAAATGATTCTCGGGCGATGTCAGATGCAAAGCTTTGGCCATCTGAATTTTGCTAGTTTGCTGCACCTCCAGAAATCTGAAATGGTGTCCTCTTTGCCCAAACTTGAGGCACCTGGAAAACATGTTTGTGAAGGATGTATTTTGGGCAAAATGCAGCGTTCACCCTTTCCAAAAGATGGTTCAGTTCGGGCTACTCAGAAATTGCAGCTTGTACATAGTGATGTATGTGGTCCTATGCAGACACCTTCTTTTGGGAATTATCTTTACTTCGTGACTTTCATCGATGATTTTTCCAGGCATGCATGGGTATATGCATTGAAGGCAAAGTCCGAAGTGTTCATGTGCTTCAAACAGTTTTTGGTTTTGGCTGAAAATCTGTCAACATGTAAAATGGGCACCCTCCGTTCTGATCGAGGGGGGGAATATATGTCTCCTGATTTTAATGCATTTCTGGCTGAACATGGGATAAAATACCAGTGTACAGTGCCGTATACACCTAAATAGAATGGAGTTGCTGAATGAAAGAATAGGTCACTCATGGAGATGGCGAGGTGTATGGTCAAGAGTCAGGCTTTACCCAGAGATTCTGGCTTGAGGTTGTCATGTGTGCTGCATATGTACTGAATAGGTGTCCCACTAAAGCGCTACAGTCTATCACTCCATATGAGGCTTCGCATGATTGCAAGCCATATGTTGCTCATCTGTGTGTTTTTGGTTGTTTGGCATATGCATTAGTGCCTGAACAACATCGTAGAAAATTGGATGATAAAGCAGTAAAATGTATTTTTGTTGGGTACAGTTCTGAAAGTAAAGGCTATTGTCTGTATCATCCACAACCTAAATGCATTCTGGTTAGCCGTGATGTTGTTTTTGTGGAAGATGCTATTCAGCCATTGCTTTCATGTACTAAGGAGACATCTGTTAGCTCCAAAGACATGTATGATACTTTGCTTCCTCTTTTTACAGGTGGACAGTCTAGTGCTGGTCCTAATGAGGCAACTTCTCATCCTTTGCAGGTTTCATGTGATGATGCAGATAATTCCATTTCTGATGCAGATGTGCATGATGCACTTATTGATGAGAGAGCTGATATTGAGCAGGCAAGAACTATGCCCAAATAGCTGGTGCACACCTTGCATGATATCAAATTAGATGCACCTCTATCATATCGTACTCGTTTAGGCTCTCATAGTGCCTTTTTTGCATTAGATTGCTATGCTATGGTTGCATCTAGTCTCTGTGATGAGAATGAGCATGTTTCGTTTGATGAAGCACAAAATCCAAAAAATTGGATGGCTGCTATGCAATCTGAATATGATGCTATAATGAAGAATGGTACTTGCTCTTTATGTGACTTGCCTCCTGGCAAGAAGCCCATTGGCACTAAATGGGTATACAAGTTGAAGCGTAAACCGGATGGTACAGTTGATAGGTATAAGGCTAGGCTTGTTGCAAAGGGTTATGCACAAGAAAGAGGCATTGAGAGTTGATGAGACCTTTGAACCTACATGCCGTATGACTACTGTACGGAGCATCTATGCACTTGCAGCTCATCATGGTCAGAATGTACATCAGTTGGACATTAAAACAGCATTTTTGAATGGTGACTTGCATGAAGAAGTGTATGTTTTTCAGCCCCGTGGCTTTGTGTAGAAAGGGCATGAAAACCAGGTGTGCAGGTTAAAAAAGGCATTATATGGTTTAAAGCAAGCACCACGTGCTTGGTATGAGAAGATACATGCCTATCTGATTGCACATGGTTTGGAGAACAGTCCAACTGAAAGCACCTTACATGTTAAGCGTGTTAATGATGTGCTTCTGATCATTGTTGTCTATGTTGACGACATGCTGCTCATTGGTCATATTGAGAAGCATATTGCTTATTTTAAGGTTGATTTGCATGACTCATTTGAGATGTCTGATTTGGGGCATTTGCATCACTATTTGGGCATTCAGTTTATGCAAGTTGATGCTCGAATGGCATGGTGTCAAATGAAATATATTGACACATTATTGCAACGTTTTGGCTTTGAAGACTGTAAGCCTATTGCCACTCCTATGGAGACAGGTTTATGATTGATTCTTCATGATGATGGAGATGCATTTGATGTTGTTCTCTATCAGCAGGTTGTTGGATGCTTGATTTACTTATGCATTACTCGGCCAGATATTCAGTTTGTTATCTCACAGATGAGCAGGTTTATGCATTGCCCAGGAGTCAAGCATTGGCAGGTAGTTAAGTGCATCTTTCGCTATTTGAGTGGTACTCGGCTACTTGGGTTGTTTTATCCCAAGGGGGGATCACTACCGCCATATTTGCATGCTTTTTCTGACTCTGATTGGGCTGGTTGCTATGACACTCGTGTGTCCACTAGTGGCTTTTGCTTCATGCTTGGTAGCTCATGTATATCTTGGTTGAATAAGAAGCAGCCTATTGTGGCCACTTCCAGTTGTGAGGCTGAGTATAGGGTAGCTTTCACAGTTATTGTTGAGTGTGTATGGCTCAGATACCTTATGGATGATTTGGTTGTTGGTCAGACTTTTGCCACCACCATCTTCACTGACAGTCAGAGCGCATTGGCAGTTGCAAGGAACCCTGTGTTCCATGCTCGCACTAAGCACATTGAGGTGCATTATCACTATGTCAGGGAGAGGTTCTCTGCTGGGGAGATCAACTTGGCATATGTGCCCACGTAGGAGAATATTGTAGTCCTTTTCACGAAGGCTCTGCCTAGGGAGAACTTTGAAGCTTTCCGCAAAGCTTTGGGCTTACTCCCTTTTGTGGAGTGATTTCCACATAGCTTGGCACTTCCTTATACATGAGTGCCAGCTCCTTGTTCACCGCATCACTCCTAGGGGGGATTTGTTGATATATTTAGGTAGTGATGTGTGTGAACACACTAGGACCGCCGGGGTACTTTTTTCCCTCTTTAGGAGGTTTTTTTTCCCCCAGCTTGTATATACGCCTATTGCCCTAATGGGCTACTTATCTTTGTACATTCTCTAGTAATACATTCAATATTGTGTGTTGTGCTCCAAGCTTCTTCTTCTTCCTTGTGCTGTTCACGTGCTTCCGCAGATGTCTAACTCCAACAGAAACTTTTGCACCTACTTTAGGCATGACTACCATTTGTACCGTGGTTGCATTGGCTGCACATCGAGGTTGGAAAGTGCATCAATTGGACATAAAAACAGCCTTGTTGAATGGTGATTTGCAAGAAGAGGTCCATGTGAAGCAACCTCCTAGATTTGCTATGAAAGGGAAAGAGCATATGCTTTGTCACTTCCATAAAGCCTTGTATGGTCTCAAGCAAGCTCCACGTGCATGGTATGACAAAATCCATAAGCACTTGATTGCTCTTGGCTTCACATGTAGTCTAATTGAAAGCACACTCTATGTATGCAAAAATGGGGCTGATCTTATAGTGCTTGTTCTTTATGTCGATGAAATACTTTTGATTGGGTCATATGATGCAAAACTTGACATTCTTATGGCTGATTTGCAACATACTTTTGATGTCACTTATCTTGGTCTTTTGAGCTACTATCTTGGCATCCAACTTGAGGGGGGAATCGTTATGCATCAAGCAAAGTATGTTGAAAAATTACTTCAATGTTTTGACTTTGAGGATTTCAAAGCCAGTTTCCACACCAATTGAGACAAGATTTAGTTTCTCAGTTGAGGATTCCAATGATGCATTTGACACTTCTCTTTATCAACAAGTTGTAGGATGTCTTATATATGCATGCAACACAAAGCCATATATACAGTATGCAGTTTCCCAGTTGAGTCGATTCATGCATAGCCCTGGCACTAAGCATTGGTGAGCGGCAAAACGTGTGTTTAGATATCCCAGAGGCACTTTGAGCTTAATTCTCTTTTATGGCAGAGTTATTCAACCATGCTTGCATGCTTTTACAGATAGTGATTGGGCTCGTTGTTATGATACTCGCGTGTCCACTAGTGGTAATTGCTTTTTCCTTGGAGACTCATGCATATCTTGGTTGAGTAAGAAGCAACCTACAGTGGCGACATCAAGTGGTGAAGCTGAGTACAGGGCAATTTTCATAGCTACAGTGGAGTGTATATGGCTGAGAGGCCTATTCATGGATCTTTGCATGGAGATTGATGTTGCTATGCATATTCTCACTGATAGTCAGAGTGCATGGGTTGTTGCATGAAACCCAGTGTTTCATGCACGGACCAAACATATTGAGATGCATTATCACTATGTGAGAGATCGCGTTCATGCAAGAGATATTGATTTGGTATATGTGCCTACTCAAAATAATGTGGCAGACATATTCACCAAAGCTCTTCCATGGGAAAAGTTTGAAGCTTTTCGCAAAGCTTTAGGCTTATTACCTTGTGAGGGTTGATCTTTCACTCCCTGTATGTGTTCACATCATTTGCTCCATAGGGTTTTGTTACACTTATGTGTTCCTTGAGTAGATTTGTTGTGAACCTTTTCCCTATACATGCACACTTTTTACTCTAGTGCTAGATAGAGGTTTTTTCCCCATGTTATCACATACAGATTCACTCATATGTGGTGGTGCTTTGTACTTAGGGATATTATTCAGCTCTTACTTTAGTTCAATTCATTGTCAATAAAGATAGCTATTGCAACCATCCATCTTCTTCATGTGTCTTGCTGCATTTGTGCTCCTTGTGTGTGCTTCTCGTGTGTCTCATGCACTTCTACACACACCCAACAACATGTTGCTAATTTGCATGCCTCTTTTGAGATGTTAGATTTAGGACATTTGCATCCTCATTTGGGCATTCATTTTATGCAAGTTGATGGGGGAATAGCTTTGTGTCAAACAAAATATATTGACACATTATTGTTGCATTTTGGCCCTGAAGATTGCAAACCTATTGCCACTCTTATGGAAACATGTTTATTGTTGAGTCTTCATGATGTTGGAGATGCATTTGATGTTGTTCTCTCTCAGCAGGCTATTGGATGATTGATTTACTTATGCATAACTTGACTTGATATTCAATTTGTTGTCACAACCTAGAAGAAGAAAAGAATCAATTGAAAAGCCCATTGAGACTAGGGTTGTTCTAGATTCTATTGAATCTTTAGTTTCAGAGCTTATTGTTGATGAATTAGACAATTGAAATGATGACCAGGTACAATTCAACTTAATGATCTTTGAGTTAGAGGAGAAGTGGCCATAATACTTATGAGATCAGATGCCAGATGCGAGATGGAAAAAAGTGAGGAAAGATAGAGAACAACCATTGCTAAAGGAGGTTCAATATTAATCCTTGGATTGTCCCTTGAATGAGAGTGCCTTAATGATTGATCTCTTAGCAGAAGAGGAAGAAGATGGATACCTTATGGAGTTTCCATAGTATATGGGAGAATACAAAAGTGAGTTTGTTGTCAAGAAGGTAACTTCCATTAGGCTTCCTATGTCCCACACAACAGAGAGTACACCAAACATGGAAGTATCGAAAAATACCCAAGCAAAATGTATGTTCGCCATAGAGGAACTACTACATGAAGCCAAACTTATGGCAAAAAATGGCCAAACATGAGGATTTAGTTTCAGCCTATAGGGATTTTAACTATGAAAAGCAATTCTTGAAAGGAATTAATGTCAACAATTGTATTAAGGATCCCATAACTTATACATATCCCTTATACAAAGTCGAGGAGCTTGACAAGGAAAATATTACTCCAGTAGAGAGGAAATTAGTTGACTTTGATCCCTTGTCTTTAAAGAATTTCTTCAAAAATCTTTGGAAGTTTATGTGGATGACTTATGTGCATATTATGCACTAAGACCCGAGCATATACCAATGTTTGAAAAATTATTTGAAAAATGCAAACAATACATAGTCTCACTAAATCTAGAAAAATGCTTCTTCATGGTAAGAAAGGGGAAGATCTTGGGACATATTGTCTCAAAGAATGGAATTTCCACGGATGAAGACAAAATTAAGGTGATCATATGAATTTGCCAAAGCCTAGAAATATCAAAGAAGTTTGGGATTTTATGGGCCATTGTGGATATTATTGTAGGTTCAACCACATGTATGCCACTATTTCTTCTTGATATATTTTGGTAGTGATGTGTGTGAACACACTTAGGACCACAGAGGCACTTTTTTCCCTCTGTAGGAGGTTTTTTCCCTTCGCTTGTATATATATGTATATAACCCTAATGGGCTACTTATCTTTGTACATTCACTTGGTAATTCATTTTGTGTTGTGTTGTGTGTGAAGTTTCTTCTTCTTTCTTGTGTTGTTTGTGTACTTTTGCGGACCTTAAAATCTAACAATTGGTATCATACTAGGTCACTACTTCATCTATGGCATCGTCAACACCCCTCTGATCAACACTCTCAAAATTGCACGAGAATTGGTTTCGGCCTCCAAATGCACTCTCGCAGCACTTGTGTACGAAATTTCTTCCCTTTGTGCCAAACATACATATAAGTTTTGGTTCACAAGTCCAAGCACCTCAAAGTCTGCTAGAGGTTTAGTAGAGCTCGACAAGGTGGTTTTGTTCAACATTTTGAGATACAGTCATTTTTTTGCATCAGGGTATTTAGTCAATGGCCATGGCTAAAAGCAATGATGTATTCTATACATTGGTTATTGAGGATAGGTTGAATGGTACTAATTAACCATTCTAGGCATATATGATGCATCATGTAGTGGTAGCAAAAGGACTATGGAATATTGTGTAGGGTGTTGAAAAGTGTCCTATTAACCTACAAATACAATTGTTGAAGGTGATATAGATGGCCTTGAAGATAATGATCTTCCAATTCATGTTTGTACTGCAATTCCTGGTACACCTATTATAGATCAACTTCATTGGGATGGTAGATATGCTCAGGAACATGCATTGATAGCTTTGTCTGTCAAACCTACCATTATCCCTCATATTCACTCCTACACAATAGCAAAGGATGATTGGGATACACTTACCACCTTATACTATGTGAGAAATGAGGCTCGTATTTCTTACCTTCAAAAACATTTGGAAAGTAAGCATATGAATGAAGGAGATTATATGGATAGTTTTTTTACAAAGATCAAAGATTTGAAGGAGCAATTGATTCCTACTAATGAATTCTTTCTAGATAATTCACTTATGTAGACTATTCTTAATGGTCTTCCAGATTCATATAAGATTTTTTGCTTCTACTCTTTGATTGATGATGAAATGCAATCCAAATGCTTTACCATTTGAGGAGTAATTCTCTATTTTGTTGCAAGAAGACCAGTCGTGTCAAAATAGGTCCATTATGCATGTTGCAGATCAAGCTTTCTTAGCTAGTCAGGAGGGCAAAGGTACATCGAGCTCATCTACTATCAAAGTACCAAACATCTAATTCTAGTGCAAACATACATTGCTCATGAGAAGATGGGTCATAGCTGCATACAATACTAAATGGCCATTCTTCATTTTGAACACAATTAGCAGACTCTATTTTGAGCGTCTTACTTTACCTTTGCATGCCTCTTTTGAGTTGTCAAATTTGGGGCATTTGCATCATTACTTGGGCATTCAATTTATGCAAGTTAATGGGGCAATAGCTTTGTGTCGAAAAAATTATTTTGACACATTATTACAATGTTTTGGCCTTGAAGATTGCAAAACTATTGCCAATCCTATGGAAATAGGCTTACAATTGAGTCTTCATGATGCTGGAGATACATATAATGTTGTTCTCTATCAATAGACTCCTGGATGCTTGATTTACTTATGCATAACTCGGCATAATATTAAGTTTGTTGTCTTCTAGATGAGTAGACTTATGCATTGACCAGGTGTCATGCATTGGTAGGTGGTTAAGCACATTCATTACTTGAGTGGTACATGGCTACTTGGATTCTTTTATCCTAATGGGGGATCACTATTGCTAGATTTACATGCTTTTTTTGACTTGGTCTAGGTTGGTTGCTATGACACTCGTGTGTCCACTAGTGGTTTTTGCTTCATGCTTGGTAGCTCATCCATATCTTGCTTGAGCAAGAAACAACCTACTGTGGCCACTTCTAGTTGTGAGACTAAGTATAAGTCAGCCTTCACAGTGATTGTTGAGTGTGTGTGTGTGTGTCGCATATGACTTTTGGTTGATTTGGGTGTTGATCAGTCTTTTGCCACCACCATCTTCACTAATAGTCAGATCACATTAATAGTTGTGAGGAACCCTTTGTTCCATGCTCTCACAAAGCATATTGAGGTGTGCTATCATCATGTCAGGGAGAGATTCTCTATTGGAGAGATCAGTACGGCATATGTGCCCACATAATGTTGCATACCTTTTCACAAAGGCTCTACCTAGGGAGAACTTTGAAGGTTTTTGCAAAGCTTTAGGCTTACTTAATTTTGTGAATTGATTTCTTTCCACATATCTTGGAACTTCCTTATACATGAGTGCCAACTCCTTTTTCACCACATCACTTCTAGGGGAGATTTGTTAATATATTTTGATATTGATATGTGTGAACACACTTAGGACCTTTGAGGCACTTTTTTCCCTATTTAGGAGGTTTTTTCCCCTGGGTTGTATATATGTGTATAAGCCTAATGGGTTACTTATCTTTGTACATTCACTTGGTAATTCGATATGTGTTGTGTTGTGCTCCAAGATTCTTCCTTCTTGTGTTGTTCGTGTGCTTTTACAGACCTCAAACTCCAACATTGGTAGACCACTATATGCTTTGATTACTAAGTTTGAATGGACCAAAGAGTGTGACAAAGCATTTGAAGAGTTGAAACACATACATGTCACAACTCCCTTATTGAAAGTGCGAGACTCGAATAAGATCTTCCATGTACATGTTGATGTGTCTAACTATGTTATAGTTTGCATATTAATGTAGCCTGCCACATAAGGTAAGTTTGATTTTCCCATTGCCTATGCTAGCCGACAAATCAAGAGTGCAAAGAGAGAAAAAATGCACAACCACTGAAAGAGAAGGCTTAGGAATGATATATGCATTCAAGAAATTTAAACATTATTGCTCGCAAATAAGTTTAAGCTTTTTGTAGATCATCAAGCCCTTTTATTACCTTTAGAATAAACCCTGCAAAACAAGAAGATTGGTAAGATGGTTTCTTCTTCTTATGGAATTTGACTTTGAAATCATTGTCAAACAAGGTAATACATACATGTGTGTGTGTGTGTGTGGATTGTCTTTCTAGGTTGAGAAATGGTGAACCACAAAATGGGATATTATATGAGTTACTTGACACATATTTGTTTAGCTTAGAGGTAGTGCCAAAATGGTAAAATCCCATGTTCCTATGCTCACATATGGTCCTTTGCACCAATATCTTCCATTAGATAAGAGAGAAATCAGAGAAGCTATAGATATTTAAATAATTGATGGAAGCATCTATATAAAAGATGAAAGAGGTATTTTGTGATGTTGTCTGGAAGAAGATGAGAAGTGGGATCTTATCATAGAAGCCCATAATTCTAGTTTGGGTTGGCATTTCCCCCAAACTAAAACTTTGCAAAACTTAAAGCAATTAGGAGCTTATGGCCCCACATGGCTAAACATGTTCACGATTATTGCTCAAATTCCTAGTTTTGCATTGAAAAATCAACTACTAAACATTCAACTCCATATCAAGTTATCATAGCACTAGATGGAGTAAACCTATTGTAGATTATCTTAGAAGGAATATTTCTAGAAGTTATTACTCCTACTAGAAGAAAAGAACTCGAGGAAGAATGTAAAAAATATTCTCTCATAGGAAACTGACTCTATTAGAGAGGATAAGATATATTTTTTGCAATTGTGTATACATGAAAATAAATATATCCCTGTTCTAGAAATGGCTCACTTAAGAGTTTCAAGAGGACATTTCTCCCTTAAACAAATAGCCAAGCACATTCTTTTTTTTGGGTTATGGTGTCCTCCATTGCACATGGATGCAAGAAGTCATGGAAAGGTGTGATATATGTTAAAGAACCAAATATTGTTTTTCAAAATATCAAATGCTATTTAAAATTATGATGAGTGGTAGAGAATTTGTTAAGCATTGAATTGATGTTGTTGGATCCATTGGCCCAACAACAAAAGGCTCACATGCAAAGCACATTGTAGTGGCCACAAACTAGTTGACAAATTGGGGAGAGGCAAGAGCTACTAGATGATGTGATGCTCATACCACTGTTAAATTTCTATTCGAAGAAATCTTCACTAGATATGGCTTCCCTATTGAAATAGTAAGTGATAGGGGAACTCAATTTATAAATGAATTTATTGAATGCATATTAGAATAGTTTTTGACAGTGCAAAAGAAATCAAATCCCTATCATCCTCAAGCTAATGGTCAAGTTCAGAGTTCTAACAAGATAATATGGACAATACTCATGAAACTAGTGAACAACAAGCACTTTGATAAGGAAAAACAATTGTATCATGCAATTTGGGCCTACTAAGTTGCTTACAAAATAGTGCTAGGAATGACACCATTCAGCCTAGTGTATGGACACAACGTTATATTACCTATATAATTTCCCATTCCTACATTGAGAGTTGTGGAGACATATACATGGACTGGTCACGAGTTATCCAACCATGCGAAGTTACTAGAGCAATTATAGGAAACACGATTGAGAACTATTGTAAGCATCTATGTTGCAAAGACATGGCAAAAAGCTTATTATGATGCACATATTAAAGATAAGGGTTTACAAAAAGGAAAATTTTTAGTATTATGTAATAAAAAAAAAAAATCTCCACTTGAGGTGAATTCCAATTAGAAACATTGGAGAGTGATAATTTGCCTAACTACATTAGTGGATGCCGCATCAAGAGGTATCTTGAACCCTTGACATATGATAAAATAGCAAGACTCCAAATCTTAAAGATTGAAAATGCGAGGACTTAAAAGTTAGAGAGGAAGCTCAAGAAGAATCTAGGAAATCATTTGACATAAGCAATTGATGCAAGGGATTTTTGACCCTATTCCTTCTAGCCCTAATCAAGTATCTACATTGAGCATAATAGATAAAAAAACCATTGGAAAACACACCATGTTATGTGCCATGTTGGGATGAGAGTTCAAAGAAAGAGCAATGATTCACATATATCCAAGCATAACTAAGAGTGTGATATGCATGGAATTAGCTTGGGCTATCCAAGAAGCTATTTTTTAGAGAAATGTTGACATTATTTATGTTAAATGATGAAAATTAATTTGTCTTAGAGAAAATATGATTTTAATTAGAATTGAAGGATTAGCTTCTTAAGAATAATTTTTAATTGTGGATGAATCACATATGGAATAGCACATTATAATAGGTCAAGATTGGTTGAACATAAATTATGTGAAAGTGAATTAGTCATTAGGATGTGTGCTCGTTCATAATGGAGATGTGTGTGGAATGCATCCATTCTTTTATCTGCATCACTTTGCACCCAAAAGGGAATTCTAATTACATCTCTTCATTTTGATTCTTCAATGAATTCAATGAACAAACTGTATTCCATTAAGAGTGAAACTGAGGACCATTCTCAAGACCATAGAGAGGTGAGGATAAAAGAAGAGGTAAAGCCTTCAACAAAAGTCTTGGATTCTACATCTAAGGAAGGTCAAGAGAAGGCAACCAATGATCCTTCACCAAGTGCAAAAGAATGACAATTGAAAGGAAAGCTTGACCATGTCATCATCCTCCATCAACAAAGAATCAAAAAGTTTGGGTCCTCAAGGCTCTACTTCAAGCTCACAAAGGACAAGAAAAAATCTATATTCCTAAAATAGTTTCAAGCATGAAGCTATTGTTGAGAATATGAGAGTGCATCTCCCTTTTGTGTCTAGGAGACACTCCATTTCTAGTTCATCTCCATTTGATATTATATCTCTTTGTATTTGGGTACCTTGCCATTTGCTTCTACCTATGTATTCATTCTCCTTCAAGGGGAATTATCCCACATATGATGTACTTTGGAGGGCCCTCTCCAACTCTATATAAGGAAGGTCTCTTTCCCCCCATTTTTACTTGGTTAGAACTTTGAGGAGCATACTCCATGCTCTTGGCAAGCTCACCCTAATCCATGTGAGTTTTCCCATTTCATAGTCTACTCACTTTTGAGTCTCACACTTTTTCATTTTGTGAGTACACTCTTCTTTTCATTTTTCTTATGTGTGTGTACTCTCTACATGGTATCAGAGGGCTAGGTGGAGGTCTTGGTGGTGCTTTTAATGGTCATTATTGAGATATTTAGGTAGTGATGTGTACGAACACACTAGGACCACCAGGGCACTTTTTTCCCTCTTTAGGAGGTTTTCTCCCCCAGCTTGTATATATGCCTATATCCCTAATGGGTCACTAATCTTTGTACATTCTCTTGGTAATACATTAAGTATTGTGTGTTGTGCTCTAAGCTTCTTCTTCTTCTTCTTCTTCTTCTTCTTCTTCTTCTTCTTCTTCTTCTTCTTCTTCTTCTTTGTGTTGTTCATGTACTTCTGTAGACCTCAAACTCTAACAATTGGTATTAGAGTAGGTCATCGTTTCATCTAAGGCATCATCGACACCCCTCTGATCATAGTCTTAGAATCACACAAAATTTGGTGTGCATACTCAATGTGATTAGGATTTTAAAATCGCTTTAGTCTGTGGTGTCAGAAACACGATCTGAGCTCATTCAACCTCTAAATGCACTATCGTAGTGCCTATGCACACAACTTCATCTTTTGTGCCAAACATATATATAGATTTTGGTTCGCTCGTATAAGCGCCTCAAAGTGTGCTACAAGTTTACCAGATCTTGAAAGGGTAGTTCTACTCAACTTTTTGAGATAGAGTCATTTTTTTGCATCAAGGTATTTAAATCAGTGGCCATGGCTGAAAGCAATGATGTATTCCATATGTGGGCTATTGAGGATAAGTTGGATGGTACCAATTATTCATTATGGTCTTTTATGATGCATCATGTATTCGTTGCAAAAGGACTATGGAATATTGTGCAAGGTGAAAAATGTCCTATTACACCTGCAAATATAGTTACTAAAGGTGATGCAGATGGCATTGAAGATGGCGATATTCTTCATTTCCTATTTGTGCTACGATTCCTGCTTCACCTACTATAGAGCAAATTCGTTGGGATGGCAAAGATGCTCAGACATGTGCATTGATAGCTTTGTCTGTCAAACGTGCCATTATTCCTCACATTCACTCTTGCATAACAACAAAGGATGCTTGAGATACACTTATCACTTTATACCAAGCAAGGAATGAGGCTCACATTGTTTAACTCGGAAAACAGTTGGAGAGTGAGCAGATGAATGAAGGAGATTCCATGGACAGTTTCTTGACAAAGATCAAAGATTTGAAGGAGTAGTTGATTTTTGCTGATGAAGTCTTGCCTGATAGTTCACTTGTGTATAGTGTTTTGAATGGTCTTCCAGATTCATATAAGAGTTTTGCCTCTATTCTTCGATTGATGATGAAAGGAAATCCAAATGCCTTAACATTTGAGGAGTTTTCTCTATTATGTTGTAGGAAGATTAGTCTAGGTAGAATAGGTCCACTATGCATGTTGCAGATCAAGCTTTCTTGGCTAGTCAAAAGGGAAAAGGTAAATGGAGCTCTTCTATTAGTAAGCGGAAATCTCATAATTCTACACAATCAAAGAAGGATGACAGAGACAAGAAGAAAACATAAGTTGTTTTGCAAATATTGTAAAGGAAATGATCATGTCATAAAGAGTTATCCAAAGTTGGCTGCAAAAGAGGCAAAGAAGAAAGAGGTTGGAATGGTTGTTGCAGAGGCCTCTACACCCAAAATAGAGTCTTCTAATCTTGGGCAAAATGAAGAATGGGCATTTACTATTGTTTGTAATTATCTTTACATGAACAATGTATGTCTGCATTAAACTCAGATGTTTGGTACTTTGACAGTGGGAGGTAACCAAATATATTACCTTGCAGCATAGTTTCTTCACTTCACTTGAGCCTGCCCCTAAGGGAGTACCATCACATGTGTCAACAACTCCTCTTATCCTGTTATGGGAGCTGGTAAGATCATTGTGAGTATTGCTGATGGTAGTTCTTTTACATTAATGAAATTTGTTGATGACAAATGTACACTTCATGATCTGTCAAATGGCAACATCATTGTTGCTTTACTGCAAGGTTTACCACCATAAGAATCATTCTAGCACTAAGTGCACATTTCAAATGGCCCATCTACCAACTCAACATCAAAAGTGCTTTCCTCAATGGAGATCTTCAAGAAGAAGTATATGTTCGACCAATCTCAATGTTTCAAGATCAAAGGAAAGGAAGATCAAGTCTACAAGCTTCACAAAGCACTTTCATTCTCCTTTGAGGGGAATTATCCCACATGAAATGTACTTTGGAGAGCCCCTCCCAAATCTATATAAGGAGGGCCTCTCCATGTGGTTAGAAGCTTGAGGAGAGCCCCTCCCAAATCTATATAAGGAGGGCCTCTCCCCATTTGTACTTGGTTAGAAGCTTGAGGAGCCTACTCCATGCTTTTGGCAATCTCATTTCTAATCCATGTGAGTTTACCCATTGGCCATGAAGTTTGTAGTCTCTTGGCTGGCTTTTCACGTTGTAGTCAACTAGAAATTGCTCTTGAGGATTAAAAAAAAGGATTTTGCTATTGAATGGGGTATCTTT
This sequence comes from Ceratopteris richardii, assembly GCA_020310875.1. Lineage (NCBI taxonomy): Eukaryota > Viridiplantae > Streptophyta > Polypodiopsida > Polypodiales > Pteridaceae > Ceratopteris > Ceratopteris richardii. Next base: position 126,847,696 of record CM035416.1, on the reverse strand, counting down.
ACATTTTGTGTCATTTCCTTTGGCTTGAACAATGCCCCAACTATCTTCTAATGCTTAAATGTTCCATGTATTCAAAGATTTTATACGAAAGGCTTGCAAGTGTAGCTAGATTATCCTCATACATGTGCAAAGTACTGCATTATGCATATTATTGATTTGAATCAAATCTTTCCAAAATGTGGACAATATTGTGTGTTTTTTGAGCCCTAAAAATTGTGACTTCATGGTGTGACAAGGTAAGAATTTGGGATACGTGCTCTCCAAAAGTGGCATTTCCATGGATGAAGACAAGAACAAAGTCATGGTAGATCTATCAATGTGTGGGGAAAGTTGATATTTGGATATTCATTGATAAATACCCCATACATACTTTTTGTTTTGCCATGATCATGATTTATCTAAAGATGTCATCTTGGGAGAACAACAATCGTACATGAAAATTTGGTGAACATGGATAAGTGCACACTAACTATTCATGTGGCCAAAACAACAATCACATGCCTTCTTGAAGGAACTGAGACAGTGTCATGGATATAAATACTGTAGTAAAATCCTCCCCTATGCTTGATTCCACCCCAAGCTCAACACATCACACATATTCAGAATTAGAGCTAACCAAAAGATATATAATGTTTGACATGATCTCTATGAACACCTAGTTCTAGGTCACTTAGTAGGCAATGATCTCTATTGTGATGTAGAAGATCTAGGATTTGATGCTAGCATTTGATTATGTGGATCACCAATACCACTCTAGATCTGAGGCCAATGATGCATCACCCATTAGTCACTTGAGTGGTCACCTTAAGAAGAAGTATCCCCCCAGAAAATATATTTCCAATATTTACAAGGTCAAGGAGGGGGGAATTTAAGACTCAACTCTAATTCTCATCAAAGAACAAAGAAGTAGGGCCACTCGTGTACCTACCACTTAGATTTGGCTTCAAAAAGGGGCAAATTATCCTACAATACACTACACAAGTAATATGAAGCAAAGAACAGCTCCACAATTCAGACCACGTAGATAGGTCCCACAAGAACCTCGATGTCAAGCTCCATCAAATAAGCAGATATAGGTTCCACAACAACTCTTTAAAGATAAAAATGTTCAAGATCATATCTAGGTTCTTAAGACTCACTTACTCTCGGTCTTCGTGAAAGGTAGTACGTAGTTCGATACATGAAGCAGACACCTCAAGATCGCCAAGTTAGAAGAAGAAGTCACATGCATGCCATTGAAGGAAGGCACAAAAGCAATATCAGAATGCAGAAGTGATGCGATCCGTATGGACCAAAGCGGGCTTGGATGACTATTTCCGGGGACATTTACCTAAGCCGGATTTCCTGCGCTGTTCCTATTTTATCAGTACCATCACCCCTAGCAGGGCCAAGGGAGCCGATAGTACTTTTGTGCTACCTTCACTGATGCCAGGCCACGAACTCAAGAGATTCAAACTGACCCTCAACCTAGTACGAGAAGCATTGAAGATGCAAGGTATGCATATTCCCACTGAGAAGGAAACAATGATTCCAGGAAGGATGAAGCACAAGGATCTCAACAAATTGAAGGACATGGTAGCAATGAAACCAACCATCGCTCTCCACCTACGAACAATCATGAAGCACTTCGCTTTCCCCGCCCAAGAACGCTTCACAATGCCACCTAAAAAGATATGGTTTAGCTTGTACTTGGCAGAGACAGAGAATCTCACCATCAATCTGCTACACTGGATCATCGATCAAATCCATCTAGCGCATCAACGATGGAATAAGAAATATAAGAATGTGCTTCATGGGTGCTGTGCTCTGAAAAGAATAATTTACAGGTGCTTAGCGTACAACGTGCCCATTCAAAGAGCACTAGTATGGTCCAAGGCCCAAGAATTCCAAAGACGGCTGTCAATGGCGGGTCCTCCATCAAAGAAGATGAGAGGGGGAGTTCAATTACCATGTGCTCAAGCAAGGGGAGCCACCACCACACCAGAGGTGACCCCTCCACAAACACGACGTGTCTGACCATTTACCATTCGCCTACCCAGGCCAAGCGCCGAAGGACCCAATCTGGTGTTCCCTTCGATTCCATCGGACTTGGAGTTCCCACAAGGTTACACCCTTGCTGATTTCACACATGAAGAAATTGCCCGTTTGATCAATGAGTCTAACCTGGAGACAGAAGCAGAGCAGACCCAAGGACAACAACCCACGACTACAACTTCAGCCCCAACCCAACCGAGAGTAGTAGAAGTAGAAGAGGATGAAGAAGAGACAGAAGAAGAAGAAGCAAACGAGGAGTATGATAAAGAATATGACGAACTTTTAGAACTAGCAAGTGCCCCTGCATACTCGGCCCAAATAAAAAGATTATACGAAACCATGAAGCGAGTCCAAGAACAACACAAACTGTCGCTCGAGACAGGAAAGATGATCATGAGCCAAATGTTAGCCGAGGAAGGTGTCGATGACATGTTTATTGAGTCAATGAACCTGCACGCTGATGCGGTAGGTTTAGATGAGGCTGTTCATGCAGCCATGGCTTATATTCATCGATTTGAGAAACGAGTGCCTACTCGTCCCATGCGACCTGGCAAACAAATCCACATCAATGTATCAGAACCAAGAGGTAACACACAAACAGAAGCACATCAGGCGGAACCACTCTCACCACCCACCTCACCTCTCACTACACAAGTCACCTCACCACCTCGCACTACCACGCCTATTTCTTCCATTACCACATTCGTCATGGGAATTCCTCTCTCTCCCGGCATCCAATTCGGAGGAGTTACCATGCCCACTTTCACAACACTCTTCACAAATATCACATCCACCCCACCCACTGTTCCCATCTACACAATCACACACACGTTCGACACAATGGAAACATCACCAGCCACATCACCACTCCCTCCCCCCATGCAGCCTCAATCTCCCATACCCCCTCCACCCACCTCACCACTTGACTCCACAACATTCACAACTCCCTTCCCCTTCCCCATTCCCCCTGCATCTTCATCTTTCCCTGCATCGTTTAATGTAAATAGTATATTCATGGCATTACATCAATGTGTGTATCAACTTCAAAGTGAGTATCAGGCTCTCGAAGACCGTCATCATCAACTGACTACGAATCATCAACAACTACAGAGACGGCTTACAATTATAGAAGAAGAAAATGCAGACCTCAATCAACGTTACACCATACTCGAGCAAGCTCATCAAACACTCCTAGAGACACCCCAACCATCACAAGTGCCAGGTGTCAAACAACTTGAAGCTTTACTAGAAGTCTACCAAGCAGATAATCTAAGAGTCTGGCGTAATTTGACTCTACTCAGAAAACACATGGATACCGCACTTGAAGAAAACAAGCGTCTGCAGAAGCAAAACGAAGAAAACCTGGAAGCTGCCATGGAAGGATCTCCCCACGAAATCGACCCAGAACAGTTCAAAGCAGTCCCCTCAGAAACAATGAAGACAATCTTGGAAAGCTATGCAGATCTATTAGAAGCACATGACGATTTGGAAAAGGAACGGGATGCGCTACGCCGCCAGCTCAGGGAACAGGAGGCACAACCCAAAGTCATAGAAACAACCACGACTTCAGAGGAAGTAAAGGCATTAACAGAGCAGGTGGCAGAATTGCAGAAGAAGTTACTGGAATATGAAAGACAACCCTCTCCAGTTGTAGAACCAGAGCCAGATGAATTGGTATCCATTAAGGTGGACGAATCGTATGAGGAACCATATGTTCCTATGCCGATGCCAGGAGGTCAGCAAACCTCAGAAGGAATGGACACCTTGGAAGTCAAAGTACCCAAATGGCTCCAGACACTCGAAAAGATAGTGAAAACCCATGAAGATTGAGTGGCAATCCAAATCCAATCAATGGCCAAATTAGAAGACACCATCATAAAGTCAGAGTATTTTCGCAGTATGTCTCATCATAGATGGATAGGCACCAACGACGATCAGTATGTGCCATATTGTGTACTCCTGGCCGATTACAACGCAGAGGTTCAACGATGATGTGGCAAGGCTCCAACCTTTGCCACACAATTTGGGCCCGATGATATCCCAGAGGAGTGCTAAAAAAGGATCCATTCATCAACCCACCTGGAGGATCCGTCTTCTTGAGACCTACCCAGAGATGGTTCGTACTTGGACTAACATGCCACTCTTTATTAAATACAATCCCTGTTATGTTCCAGTCTTTTGCAGATGCACCTGGCCCGAATTTACCATTGCTGTAAAGAACGTCAAAGGTTGTGCAAAGTGGTTAAATTATGTCTATCTAGCACCTCCACAAGGACCTCCTACTGTTGCTTACATGATTTCTACAATCCGTCACTAGAGCATTCGCCTACGGAACACCCCTGATGTGATGGCATAGATGTGCATGAAGATCTTCAAATTAATGCTCATCACATTCAGGACATTCAAGAATATCAAGGACCCCCACTTTTCAGGAGTCGGCTTTACTGCAGGCAACCAAGATCTGGTATATGACATGAGCACTACCCCCTCAATAAAGGTAGTATATGCCTGGCATGCAAGAATAAAATACCTCCCAACATGCTTCAAACAGACCTTCGAGGAGATGTTCATCACAGGGTTCTGGGAATATCACTCAGAAATATTTGTACCCAAGCCCTCACATCTCCTCCAACTATTCGCTGTGGAGAGGACCATCTACTCAGATCAATTGCGAGTGCCCCATCCAGACGTCCCAGGTCCAGTCGATTGGGATGCATTGTTAACAGACCTAGCACGGGGGCTACGATTAGAAGAACACCACCTTGCTTCCGATGTGGTTCAATATTATGTCCAACGCACAGCTAGACAAGGGTCTGTCGGAGACGACAGACGCGAGAGAGGGAGGGTGTTGGCAGTAGTCAAGGAACTGAAGGACTCACAAGACAAGGAAGCCTACGAAGGGAGTCAGAGCGAAGAGAAAGCACAAGCAGACACGATAGTCAAAGAAGATCTGGCAAGTAGTCCATTTAAATTTTTCATGCATCAAAGAGTTGGGCACACAAGAAGAAGGAGCAAGTAGGGAGCTCCAGGAAATGTATGTCAAAATGTTAGAGGAAATCCCTACAAAAATAGTGATTTTCATCACTAAAAACCATTGTAAATACCATTTCATATTTTTGTAGCTCCATTTTGTGCAAGCCAAGGAGTCCTTGAGCTTGAGGAGCTTTAGAAGTACCTCCCTATCAGTTTTCACATTTTTTAGACTGCGTTTGAACCTCCGAATAGGCCCTAGAACCTAATTTTTAACTAGGCCGGACACTAGGTCTGGACAGGGCCAAAAGCTAGTGAAAAACTATAAATAGAGGTAGAGAGCTCATTTTTGAGGGTAGCTTGTAATTGAATTGAACCTGTATGAGCATTTTGAAAGTAATCTAAAAGAACTCCATTGTCTTCCTCTTTGTTCTTGCCGTGTGTGCGCGTGTGTGTATGTGTGTGCATGTTTGTGTGCTTCTCACTCACACACTTGTGCCTTCACTTGCTCGAGGTCATCATACCATCCTCACGTCTTCCCGGATTGACATTAAAGGAGGTGCTACTCATCACTGAGCTACACCAATGCCCCTTCTGCACAAAACCACGAAGCTGAAATACATACATTTCTTCATGTAGATCAGTATTCCAAAATGTAGTTTTAATTTCCTACTGATATACATTCCAATCGTGATGAGTTGAAAGTGCACAAATGCTATGAACAATGGTGATTTGGCATGTGGGAGAAAATTTTATCAAAATCAATTCCTCTCTTGAGCATAACCTTTGGCAGCAAGTCTAGCCTTATACCTATCAACTATTCCATCAGGTTTATGTTTCAATTCATATACACATTTAGTGCCAATGGCCTTTTTGCATCAAGGCAAATCACATAAAGACCAAGTACCATTCTTCATAATAGCATTATACTCTGATGGCATAGCAACCATTAAATTTTGTGAATTTTGTGCTTCATCAAAAGAAACAAGCTCATTCTCATCACAAATACTAGAGGTAGCCATTGCATAATAGTTTGATACAAATGATGAACTATGAGAGCCTGAATGAGTATGATATGAAAAAGCTGCATCTAATTTGCTATCTCTTCAATTATGCACCAGTCATTTAGGCATAATTTTTGCCTCTTATATGTCAGGTCTCTCATCAACAAGTGCATTCTGTAAATCTACATAAGAAATGGAATGATCAAAATCATCATTTGAAACATATAAAAGCTGAGAAATTGCCTCATTTGGACAAGTACTTGACTGTCCACCTGTAAAAAGAGGCAGCAAAGTTCCATACACATCCTTCGAGCTAATTGATTTCTCCTTATACATGAAACTAACTAGTGAATTGCATCTTCCACAAAAACAACATTGCAACTAACCAGAATGCATTTAGTCTGCAGATGATATAGATGATACCCTTTGCTTCCTGAATTGTACTCAACAAAAATACATTTCACTACTTTATCATCCATTTTTTGGAATTGTTGTTTAGGCACTAATGCATATTCCAGATAACCAAAGGCACTCAGATGAGCAACAGATGGCTTATAAACATGCCAAACCTCATATGGAGTGATTGACTACAATGCCTTGGTGGGACACGTGTTGAGTACATATGCTGCATACTTTTTCAAAATTGTACCCAACAAAAATACATTTTACTGCTTTATCATCCAATTTTCTACGATGTTGTTCAGGCACTAATGCATATGCAAAACAACCAAAAACATGCAAATGAGCAACAGATGGCTTGCGACCATGCCAAGCCTCATATGGAGTGATAGACTACAGTGCTTTAGTGGGACACCTGTTAAGTACATATGCTGCACACATGGCAAACTCAAGCCATAAACTATGTGGTAAAGCCTACCTCTAGACCATACACCTCGCCATCTCCGTGAGTGACCTGTTCTTCCGTTCAGCAACTCCATTCTATTGAGGTGTATAGAGCACTGGACACTAATGTTTTATCCCACGTTCAGCCAGAAATGCATTAAAGTCAGAAGACATATATTCCCCCCCTCAATCAAAACGGAGGGTTGTGTATGTGTGTGTATATGTGTGTATGTGTATGAGTGTGTATGTATATTTATGTGCATGTGTATGTGTAAGTGTATGTGCATATGTGTGTGTATGTGTGCGTATATGTATGTATGTGCATGTGTATGTGTAAGTGTATGTGCATGTGTATGTATGTGCATGTACACCTAAAAGTGAGAGGAATATTTAGTTGGAATCAATCAACAATCATCTTCTAAAATCAAGGGAAAAAGTTTACAAATACTTCACTGGATAAGTTGTGGGATATGGCAAATCTTTCACTCACTCTTTGAGTGTTGATTGTCCTCATCCCATAGTCGTTGTACTCATCCAACACCTCCATGTATTTTATTTTAATCCTCAATACATATACTAGAAGTTTTTATCATCATCTCCATCTACTATTCACTATTGTTTTTCATACCTCAAGTGTTTCAACTCCTCAAAGACATTGAAGTGAAGATATGGTCTTGTTACTCAATCTATTGATTGGCTCACAAAGGTGCCACCTTTGTGAGTGTGTGTATGAAATATTTTAGTCATTGGAGCTTTGTGTACACTGAATATATCTCTGATTGTCTGTTATTTGCTTCCTAAAAAGTTATGATCATAGCTTTGACTTCTTAAATATATTTCTCACTCCATAGTCACTCTAAATTCGTGAAATAACTTGTCTTAGATCATTTGCCTTCCCTTTTTAATATATGCAAAATGATTTTGCTCAATTCTTAGGAGGATCTGAGCATTGAGCATTTTTCTAAGAGCCTTCTTCCATAAATAGAAGGTCTTCTCCATGAGCAAAATTTGAAATTAGTTTGTCTTGACTCAAATATTTGAGATCAAATCTCCGAGCTACTATGATCCTATTTATGCATCAATTGGTAGCTTAAAGATTCCATTGGAGTCTGCAAGAAAGAAATAGGTTGGTTTTGAGCAAGTTTTGTAAAGACCGTCTCATTTATGCAAACTGCCATCAACTCCTCACAAATTGAAAGGTCAAAAAGAGAAATTCAAGAAAGGGATAGCAGATACATTGATGAAAATGGATTCTTTAATGTCCCAAAACACTAATTTGAGGAATGAGCAAAAAGAGCTAGCTTCCAAGTATAATGCATTTTCTCTAGAGAATGGAGAATTGAAGAATAAATGCATAGCTTTTGAGGTAGAAAAGGTATGCATATTTACTAGATCTAACTTAATATAGTCTCAATCAACAAGTTAAATGGAAGATTCAAAGTCTCTAAAACAAACAAAGGAGGAACTGATGAAGTCAATACTATATAATCAATTAATCGATCCAGATAGAAATCATATTATGGAAGTAAAATCTTTAAGAGCACAACTTGAAGAATGTAAAGCTTAGCTTGATTAGCAAGTAGAAAAACCAATATCTAAAGAGAATTTCAAATCATAAGAGAAGGTATTGAAAGAGAAGTTAGAAGAATCACTTGGATTGTACCTTGAACAATTTAATCAGGACAATGATAAGGTATGTGCTCTATTTGAATAAAAAATGAAAGATAGAATAATCATTACAAGTATCCATGGATAGAGCACAAGAACAAGAGAAATTAATATAGGAGTTGATCTTGCAAATACAAACCATGAATACTCCCAATGTACTAGTTGATGCGGCCTTGGGGTTGAAGGTATTGCCCATTCCTACAAAGCATACTAAAGAGATAGAGGTACTTTCTCTCTCCACCCCATCATCTAGCACATGTGAAAACGGATGATGATGTCATGTTTGACTTGCCAAATATACCCCATGTAGTAGCTTTAGACCAAAAGGAATGGGTAAATCTGGAAGCCTAGTTAAACTGCATGACTTTGAAACTAAAGTGGTCATGTATGAAGGAAGCTAAGATTAAAAATAAGGATATCAAACAAATTTTGTGGCCCTTCAACTTTCCATAAAGAATCATGAATGAGCAAACATGAAGGTACATTAAGAAAGTCACAAAGAAGAATCCCAATGTAGATTTGAGCTTCACAACAAATACCTTGAAGTATACATTAGAGTGGTTCAATGGAGTAAATCGAGTCTAGAGAAATAATTTCTTGGAGAAGAATCCTACATTGCAATCACACTAGCAAGGTGCTCCTTAGTTACATGTAAGTATTGCTTTTTTTCCATAGCCACAAGAAATATATTGGCAAAAACTTTGGGAATCATGGGGCAAAAGATAGATCAATAAGAAGTAGCTCAATTTTCCCTTATTGTCAAGCCCATTGCATGGTTACTTACCAACAAAAGATTATATTATTAGAATGATTGAACATTAGATTTAGGTACATGTGGATAACCCAGACTTAACAACAAAGATGACCAACAAAATTTTGAGCATGATACTAACAACTATGAAAAATTTTAGGGATGCAAAATACACATTCTTAAATTTCATTGGAAAAAATAAAGGGTTAGAGTGA